>MU225222.1:1635188-1665313 GCA_018584345.1 Thuja plicata
TATGTATATATATACAGATATATATATATATACATACATATATGTATATACATATATATGTATATATATATATATGTATATATATATGTGTGTATATGTATATATATGTATATATATACATACATATACGTTATACATATATATGTACACACACATATATATACATATATATACACATGTATGTATATATATATACATATATATACACATACATTTACATATACATATACATTTACATTTACATATACATATATATATATATATACATACAAATACATATACATATAGGTATATGTATGTATGTATGTATTTGTACCATCCTAAAAAGTTAACACCAATTATTGGATGTCTTTTGGACCTATTAGACCCCATTTTAGTGATTTCAAGATCTGAATGTCTTTATGCTTAATTTCCCGCATCTTTCATTTTCTCTCCTTGAAACTTTTAACACTTCTCAAGACCCAAATTTGCTTTGAAATTATTAATGTCAGGACTAGGTCGAACTAAGTCAACCTTGTCCTAGGGCATTGTGTTTAAATGGGCTTTGGGACCAATGCAGAGGTTTTTCTTCCTGATCTTTATTTGTGGGCGGCCTCACAATATTGAATCCTGAAATGAATATAAAAGGGGGTCTTCTCCTCTCATTTTGTCATCCAATATTTTTGTAAGCTATCTATGTGCAAGAAATCAATCTTTCAAGTGCAAGCAAGATCTCAAATTGTGCAATTGAAGTGGTGGACTCAATATTTGAAGGCAATCATCCATTTCAATATATCTAATTCTTCTTCCCTACAAGAAAAGGCAATCTTCTCTCATTGATCTAAATTTATCTCCCATGATGGACAAGTAGAGGAATTCTCAAGCAAGCAAGAAGATCCATTCTCCATTAAATATTTCAAGTATACACTCATTTAATATATAAGATTCAGAAAGTGTAGATATATTGCATTTTTGAAAGCATCCTTGATTCTACAACACATTCCAAGCATACATTTCAAGCATCTTTGTGGATTTGAGTGATTTCTACATCCATCCATGAGGGTTTTTCATGCAAGGTAAAAATGACATTTATCTTTTTTGCATTAATTTCCTATTTTATTTAAAGGTTGATTCCTATATAGGGGCTTGACCAAGGAAATCCCATTTCAAAAACCTTTTCCCTTTCTTGTGTGCAGGAACATGTTTTCTGGTTTTCAAATCCAGATTTTGGGAGTTTCAGAACCAGTGGAAGATCCTTCAAAGAATTCATCATATTTTAATCCTCCATGACTAGGTTGACTTTCTTGGACAAGGTTTACTTTGTTTGACATATTCATTTGGATCCAAAAATTTCACAGTCGAAAGTTACAGGTCTTAGAGTGTCGTATCCAAAACCATTTTTTATTTTGATAGTTTTGTGATAGTCAATTCCAGATCTGAAGTTTGTTCCTCCTCTCCTAGATTCAAGGTGAGTTCCTTTTTATTCTTTCCATCTTGCATTTAATTTTATGCATCAGATCTAATGTCACATCTTATTAGTTATCATTTCATTTATCATAGTAACAATTCCTTTCATAGATTTGCATATCATTTTACATATCATATACATTTTAACATTAAAGGAACTCATCCCCACACTTCATCTTCAAATCTAAATATAGCCTTATCATCCCTTCATCATTTTGGTTCATGTTAATCTAATCTGGGTTTAAGGGTGATAATTTGGGGATGTTACTAATGTATCATAGGACCCTCATCTTCATTTGATTTGGTGAGTAATCTTCCTATATAGCATTGCTCACCATTTCTTATGATACATTTTGGTGAACCTAACTTAGTACATTTCCATTATTATTTAGGGATTATATTCCCCTTATTTGCACCTATACTTCCTTTGGATTTACATAATTTTGCATTTATATGCAATATAGCTAAATCACATCTTTCTTTGTATGCATTGTTAGTCAAAATTTACATTACATGCTTAATTTTGATAGTTAATTTTCATATTTCTTTCAAATTGAATTTCATTTCTCTTCATCCCATTTTGCATGAGCTTCATCACTTTGATTCAAACCTATAGCATTATGGTTAGAAGAATCCGTAGACTTATGGGTTCCTTTGATCCCGAACCCTCCTTTCCTAGGAATCTTGATGAGACCAACATGCATCTTAGTGATCATAATCCTATCATGGAGATTAACTCTTCTCATTCTTCACATGATTAATAAGAAGCATTAAGGTTTCATCTTGTTCAAGTCCAAAATATTTCCCATGAATTTGATAAGTTTAACATTGGCTAGGTCAAGAAAATAGTAACCCTAAAGCGCTTTCAGTTGTAGAAAGGTTAAGGAAATTTATTCACACTGATGAACATGGTCTCAACCTCTTGCATATAATAATTAGGCTTTACTCCACCCACTAAAAATGTTGATACCTCTTTTCCTATCTTTACTTCCACTCCTAGTGTGTCCACTTATGCTTCACCTATCGTCACAACTTCAATTAAAAAATCAAATACTACACATGTGACTCTTCTTAATCCTAGTGTTCCTTAAATCCCTTCAATTGAGCCATTTATTTCATTTCCATCATCCATGCCTACTTACTATAGTGTTCCCTTCTCATACTCAACCATTCCTTCAATTTCTAACAATGTTCCTAACATTTCTCATGTTTCTCCTCCTACCATGATTTCTACTTATTCTACCATTAATATCTTGGCTCAAATTATGTCTTCTTTGCAATAACAAATTGCTTCCATAACTCAATCCAAGTTCAACATTCCTAATTTTTATATTTCTAGTCCTTTGTCTATGGATATTATCCATGTTATCTCTCAATATATGGAGATTCCTCATCTTGACACTTATAATGGTAAGGTTTATCATGTGACTCATGTTAAAACTTTCTAAACCTTGTGTAGTGATTTAATTCATGACCATTGGTTCATGGAAAAATTGTTTACTAGAAACTTTTGAGACAAAGCCTTACAGTGGTATTATTCCTTTCCTCCTTATTCAATTGATTCCTTCCAAAAGTTTTCTAATGCTTTCATTGAACAATTTCAAAACAACATTGGTCCTAAAATATCTCTAACTGATTTAATGCATTTTAAACAAGATGTTAAAGAAAAAGTTAGTGATTTCATAGGTAGATTTAAGTATTTGTATACTCAAATTTCTTATCATATCCCTAATATTGATGTGCAACGCATTTTTATTTCTAATTTACAAAGTAATATTTGATATTGTTGGATGGTATCATATTTGGGTAGTATTTATGCTATTGATATTCATGTTTTTTCACTGATGTCAACATGTGTTTCTATGGAGAGAACAAACTGGTTATGATAACTGACACAAGTATACGGACATTGTACAAATGATTCCAAACGGTTGAAGACAGGGATATGGAGAAGGATGTGTGATGACCTTATTCCTAAGGTCACTTTCTTGAGGTTACATATTGGTGATGTTACAGATGTTTTAGTGAAGACTAGTTTCTGGACTGTGACAGTGATACTTGACAGAGCAGGTCTCTGTGTTTTGGATATATCTTACAAATGAAGATGATTCTGCACGTGAAAGCTTATGGGATGTTAGAAGAAACATTGAGGAATGTTTAGTTTTGATCAATAGTTGTGAGAGTATTGGTGATGTCAGTTGTGGCGTATATTCTGGAGGAGACCTATTGTGTGGCTGACTTCTTACATGTAGCGTGTATTATGAATTGTGAGCATGGATTATGGATTTTCAACTATATCTGATGGATTTTAATTGATGTTTACTTGTTATAGGTACCGGGTGTATATTAGAAAGGGGTTAAACAATTATTTGTATAATGGGAAAGCCTAATTGGATGACCTAATTAATTATTTGTGTATTGGTAAAGCTTAATTGGCCGACGTAATCAATTATTGTAATAGGGTATATATGAGAGATATTTTATTTTGGAAAGATGTGGTAGAGATTGAAAAGGTAAAGAAGTGTGAAAGCTGCAAGGCTTGTTTGGTTGTTGGATGTAGAGCAGAGTTTGTGATAAAAATACTTCATTGAAAATGACAAAGCAAAGACAGTTGTTATCAGATAGTTCACTAGATTGTATATTTCTCTATATACACTTGTTTAGATTGTGAATCCTTGAGGGTGGCTTTAACCTTCTTTGGGTGGTATGCCTGGGTAGTGAGCACACTATTTCTCTTAACTCTTAACAGCGTCTATTTTTTTACAAGGATTGTGTATTGTAATGTTGTAATAAGCTCCTAATAGGGCTAAATATTTTAATAGGGATACTATACTCTTAGTACATCATTTGTGGGTGCTAATTCCCACTGGGTTTTTACCTTTAATAGTGTTTCCTTGACAACAAGTATTGTGTTATTGCGTTGCATTTACTATATTATCATTTGCATTGAAGTTTTGGTTTATAAAGATTAAAGTTTAATATTTTGTGTCACAACTGATTCACCCCCCCCCCTCTCAGTTGTGCTTGTGGACTGTTACTCCTAACAATTGGTATTAGAGATACTGGTCCTTAGAGAGAAAGGTTAACAACTTGAGGTGATCTTGGAGATGACTTACTACATGAAGGATAGTCTAAAATTTAACCTGAAAACATTGACAGTTGGAAGAACAAGATGAGAATATATTTACTATGTTTGGGAATTAACTACTTGATGAGCACAAACAAGAAGGAAAATATAGCGACTGGGGATGAATTGGAGAAGGCTACTGAAGATGATAAGAATATTTTTTCATATAATATGGTTGCAAGGGAATCATTAATCAGCGCACTTTCTGAAGGTGAATTCATAGAAGTAAAAGACTTGGATTCTGCACATGAGATTTGGACAAGATTGGAAGCACTGTATATAGGAGATAAGTTTACTAAATAGGCAAAGATACAAAACTAGAAGACAAAGATGGAATCAATGAAGATGAGAGATGATGAGAACATTAGGGCATATGCATAAATAATTACAAAGGTGGTTAGTGGCATCAAAAACTCTAAAGGTACATACAGTGAGGAAGAAGTGATTACGAAGATACTAAGATCTTTGACACCTATAAATCAAAACTAAAGTACAAGCTATAGAGGAGATTATACCCTTGACACCGAACTTCACTAGAGAGAAGTTGATTGGAAAACTTACTACTTTTGAGGCCGTAGAACTGGGAGATTCTTTACCTAAAGTAGAGTCAGCATTCAAGGTGATTGTTCATAGAAACAAAAGGACCTTATCTAGAATTGCAAACACTAGCATTGGTGACTTAAGAGAAGAGCTTCGAGACTATGTTGATGAATGGGAACAGATACAGGAGGAAGAAAGAAAGATAGATGAAGTGGTAGCCCTAATTTCTAGAAGAGAAAAGAGAGGTAAGGGTAAATTTGAAGGCAAATTACCTTTGAAATATTTTTCATGTAAAAAGATTGGTCATTTTTCATCTCAATATCCTATAAGGGTTCCAAAGCATAAACCTAAGTTTTACAAATCTAAGTATTCAAAAGACAAAGAATGTTACTATGCTAGTGAAGGTGTATCTAATGATGATGGTGATTATGATGAAATTGGATATATTGCTATTAAGGATGATGAACCTCTACATGAAGAAAAATCCTTAGTGTATCGTGTTGAAAAGAAATCTGAATTAGTTATAGATAGTGGTTGTTCACGTCATATGATTGGAGATAAAAATAAGTTTGAGTCTAAAAATATATAATGGTTGTGTTGTTAGATTTGGTGAAAATATTCCTAAGCTTATCATTGGAGTTGGATCTATTTCTCTGGATGGAAAGACTAATACTAACAATGTATTACTTGTTGATGGACTTAAGCATAATCTGTTGAGTTTTGGGCAGTTAGTGGACAGAGGTTATCAATTGAAATTCATTGATGGGAAATGTTCTATTAGAAGTAAATCAAGACACTTGATCGCATCTAGTAGTAAATCTAGAGGTAATATATTTGAATTGAATACATATGAAGCTTCTTGTTTTATTGCAAAGGTTGATGACAGTTGGTTATGGCATAGAAGATTTTTTCATGTTAACTTTGATAACATTGTGAAGGCAAGTATGAAAAATGTTGTAAGAGATATACCTAAGATTGTGAAACCATCTAACACTATGTGTAGAGAGTGTGTTATGGGGAAGCATACTAGAAGTAGTTTTAAAATAAAATCTTATTGAGAAAAAGGGAAGTTGGATCTGGTACATACAGATCTATTTGGTCCTACAAGAACAAGATCATATTATGGTGAAAGGTACTTTATACTTTTTGTTGATGATATAATTTTTGGAGGCAATGATAAGATGAGTAAGAATTTCTCTAAAGAAATAGAAAATGAATTTGAAATGTCAATTATTGGTGAAATGAAATTATTTCTTGGTTTGAAAAGTAATCAGAGTAAGAATGGTATTTTTATATCTCAGACCAAGTATCTTAAGGAAATGTTGAAAAAGTTTGGAATGGAAGATTGTAAACCTGCTGGAACACCCATGGTGACTGAATACAAAATTACTAGTAATGATGAGACTCAGAGTGTTTTTCAGACAAAGTACAGATCAATGATTGGTGGTCTATAATATCTAACACACACCAGACCAGATATTTCCAATGCAGTTGGAATTGTGGAAAGATATCAAGAAGATCCTAAAGAGACACACCTTGCTGTTGTGAAAAGAATTTTTAGATGCTTAAAAGGAATAATAGAATATGGATTGTGGTATGAACAATCAGATGACTTTATTTTGTGGGATTACACTAATGTTGATTGGGTAGATAATGTGGATGATAGAAATAGTACAAGTGGTGGAGCATTTTTCCTTGGGAAAAGGTTGGTTTCTTGGATAAGTAAGAAGTAGGACTGTATTGCTCATTCTACTACTAAATCAAAGTATGTTGTTGCTGCAATAAATTGTACATAAGTTGTTAGGATGAAACAAATTCTAAAGGACATTGGAATAATTTTTGAAGAGTCAGTGGTTATCCATTGTGATAACACTAGCATAGTGAATATGTCAAAGAATCTTGTAATACATTCAAAGACTAAACATATTTCTATTAAGTATCATTTCTTGAGGGAAAATGTAGTAGAGAAAGAGATAAGACTGGATTATATTAGCACAAAGGAATAGATAGCAAATATATTTACAAAACCTTTTCCAAAAGATGCTTTTAATTATCTCATAAGCATGCTTTGGGTGAGAGCCCCTCTCAGTGGTAATTAATTGATGCAAACATGCATCAATCTAGTGGCTTTCAGAGCTATATCATTGTCTGGACTTGATGTATGGATCTACTCCTCAGGGGGAGTGATCTCAGGAACACTATGGAGCACATTTGGGTGATTTTGCACCTGGTTGTTGGACATGAAGATTTGAAAAAGCTACACCTAATATAAGATTACAGATGAGTTATGGCACCCTTTTCCATTGTTTCCAAAGGGGGAAAGATTCTATGTTAAAATCCCTACTGTTTTGGGGAGATTTGTGTTGAGTATATTGAGAAGATTGTATTGAGAGAGAGTACTTTTTGGGTTGATGGATTTTCCAATATTTTTCCATCAATGCCAAAGGGGGAGATTGTTGGATGATATCAGATTTGGGTGCTATTTATGTTGTTGATATTCATGTTTTGTCACTGATGTCAACATATGTTCATGTGGAGAGAACTGACTGGTTATGACAATTGACAGAAGTATATGGACACTGTATGGATGATTCAGAATGATCAAAGACATGATAGGGAGAAGGATGTGTGATGACCTTATTCCTAATGTTTCTTAACTTTAGGTTACATATTGGTGATGTTACAGATGTTTTAGTGAAGACTGGTTTCTGGACTATGACAGTGATGCTTGACAGAGAAGGTCTTTGTGTTTTGGGTATATCTTACAAGTGGAGATGATTCTGCACATGCAAGCTTATGGGATGTCAAAATACACATTGAGGAATATTTTTTGTTGATCGATAGTTGTCAAATTATTGGTGACGTCAGTTGTAGCGTGCATTCTAGAGAAGACCTTTTTGGTGGTCGACTTCATACATGTAGCGTGTATTATGAATTGTGAGCATGGATTATGGATCTTGGACTATATCTGATGAATTGTAATTGATTTTTACTTGTTATAGGTATCATGTGTATCTTAGCAAGGGTTTAAACAATTATTTTTATATTGGGAAAGCCTAATTGGCTGGCCTAATTAATTATTTATGTATTGGGAAAGCTTAGTTGGATGACGTGATCAATTATTGTAATAGTGTTAGGATTGGATAATACTAAGAGGGGGGTGAATCAATATTATAGCACTTAATTAAATTCTTCAACCATTTAAACATTAACCATAAACTTTCATCAAAGAAAAGAACATAAGCAAATGACACAGTACTCATAACACCATATTTTGTTTTTGAGGAAACCCTAGCCAAGGGAAAACCCTGGTGGGGATGGTACACACAAGCATGTACTAAAGTATAGTGTCCCTGTTAGGAGACCTAGCCCTATTAGGAGCTCAATATTACATAGCACATTTCCTTGTTAAAATAATTACAACCTTGTTAAAGGTTCACAACACCCTATTAGGGGCCAACTGAGCTTACAGCTCTTGCAAAGTAATTTTGATTACAAAGTGTTCTTATTCATGAACAAAAAAAGAAACACTAGTGCTTAGATAGTTCCTTTATAGCTCTTCAATTATCTATGTCATTCTCTACTCTATTATTCACATAATAACTCATCCAACTAACCATCTACCATCTCATATCTTTATCAAATAGATCTTACATATATATCTCACAACTTTACAAAGTCGACTCCCAATATGAATATTACAAATATTAAAAAGTTGGCCTTCAATAAAAAATACATTTAATATAGTAAATATCAAATGTATGGTTGGCGCTCTTGCATAGTCAATGTGTAGGTTATCAACAACCAAAATCCAACTTTGATTTCCTAGAGTCCAAGTCATACTCCCTCAATCTTTGCTATTGTCCAATTGCTTTGTATCATTGTTCTGTTGTAGTCTGTCTATCTTCAATTATATCTAACTCACCATAGACATAACCAAAGCCAAATAGATCTTATGTGGAGGTCATACATACCCCATACTATCTTCCTCTAAGCTCACTTTCCCTAATTCATTGATCTCAAACTTTGATATCCAAAATACTTATGTAACTCTACTTCTATACTTAGTCAATTTCTGAATCAGCAAAACTTATATTTATAGGAATTGATCTGAAACCCAGATGTGTTTCCATAAATGAAAACCAAAAATTGAATCACATTTACAAAATTGATCACTTTCCAACAATCTCTCCCTTTGGCATTGATTGCAACACTTAGCAAAAAAATGAATAAGTGTTCTAACAAAACTGTCTTCTCTATATTCTCTCCTTCCTCTTCTTGTCTCTTCTCCCATATATATTTTTTTATTCTCTCTTCTCCCATATATATATTTTTCCTCTCTCTTCTCCCATATTTTTTTTTTTTCTTCTCTCTTCTCCCCCTTTGACAACAATGACAAAGATGCATACAAAATAATAAGATTTAGTGCTTTCTCACCAGTTTTAGAATGTCTTGAAAGGAATCTTCCAAGATCTTCACTTCCACATTCCATGTTTTGGACAATATTTTGCTAATATAAATTAATCCATTCAGTGCAAACGATGTGGTCTCGGCTTCTTTCAATTTTGTGGACATAGATTTAGTCAATGAATCTACCACTTTCTCAAAGTCTGAGAGATGAACCTCAAGTATGGATAGCTTAGGAGTGATAAAGCTCTTCAATAGATTAAATCTTGTCAATACTCTCCCTTTCTCATCATCCAATACACTGAGTTTAGCCAAAATATTTGTGACTTCCTTGTCTAGCTCTATTATAGATTGTGAAGATGTTTCACAACCGTCCATCATACTGTTGAGGGTTTCCCTCTCTTTAGCAATAATATCTTCTACATTTTGAACATGCCTAATAGGATTCATGCAATAGATAAACAATTTTCTCCCATGCATGTCCAATGCAGCTCTTTGCATTTGTCAAACAATTTTTCACAATGCTTAAGTCCCATGTGATAGACTTGCAAACTTTTGTTAACTTCTTTTCTAAATATTTGATCTCTGCCTTCTCCTCTACAATCTTTACCAAATTCTCATAGTGCCCATCAAATTCATCAAGTTTTATTCTCAGATTTTCAATGTCATATTTGTGTTGGAAAACAATAGGTACTGGAAACAATTTGTTCACAGTATCAATTACTCTTGTAATTACTTTAGCCTTTTTGTCTCCTTTCTGTTCTGATCTTTCCTTGGCTTTGTTTAATGCATTAAATGCCAATTTGACCAACTCAACTTCATCCATGCTATCAACATTCACATCACTGCTTGCCAAAAATGAGATAGATGATGATTTTACCTCTTTCTTTTCATCCTCTTGTTGTTCTATCTTCTGTTATTCTTCCTGTTTCTTCTCTACTTCCTCTTTCTATTCAACTTCATCTGCTATAGGGGTGTCCACATTCCCTTCAAAGGGTTCCTTTTCATCTTGTGAAGTGTCAAGAGTCACTGCCACACCAGAAACATAGAAATCTGGTGGTGGGTCTACTTCGCTTTCCTCGGCATTTGTCTTTGTTGCTTTTGATATTTCTCCCATTCCTAATTTTGTAGGTGAATTGGTCTTAGGAGGTGGGGACTTGTTAGAAGTATTATTCACCAATATCTTCTCCAGTGCCTTCTGAGTTTCCTCAGTAACTTCATCACACTTCCTTGCCATGATTTTCAACAATCTTACTTTGTTCCTTAACAAAGGTTTTAATTCCTTGTATATTCTATCCCTTTCTTGTACAGATATTACATATAGCATGTTATCAATTTCCTAATTCCTGATTGTATCATCCTTAATCTATGCTAAGTGTTTTCTTGTCTCCAATCTCCCATATATGTCTATAGGTATACTTCCTTCAATTTCTAAAAGAGTATTTTTGAAAGTGAGTAAATGTTCAATCACAATGTCTTCAATCTTAAGTTTGTCTTAATCTTCATACTTGTCATAGTATTTGTCAATTATGACCAATTTACCTTGTTCTATTGTTCTCTTCTCTATCATTTTAATTTCAGGCTTCCATATGTTCTTCTCTGCTTTCTTCTCTTCTCTTACTATGCTCTGCTCTTTAGGCAATGTCTGCATGCTTGATCTAGTTACTATAGGAGTGATGTTCTCTGTTTGTGATGCTTGTTGTGATGGAGGAGGTGGAATTTCTATCATAACTACCTTAGGAGTGGGATGGGTTTCAGTACTTCCACTTACTAGTCCAAGAGATCTACCTGTCATCTTCTTTTTCACTTATTTCAGTTCTTCTTCTATCAACCCAGCCTTTACACCACATTCCTGTACAAGGTTTTAAATTTTTCTTTTCCTCAGACCTCTAGTCTATTCTTCTCTCACCTTTGCTGATTTCTCCTCATATGTTACCCATGTTTCTTCTGATGGATCAACTTATGATGCAAGAATATGTTCTACTTGCATGGTAAGTACCTTAGAACTTACTTCATAACCCATGGGATAACACAATTTCTTTATAGGTGTGACTGCTTCAAAACATACACAATCATTTTCAACCATGAAATAGATTGTATCCTTGTACTTTTCAACAATATCCTCATGTATCCTGTACCTATTCTTCATCTGTCTCTGTAGTATCTTGATCATACCAAATATTTCACCATTTACCCAAGTAGTATTTTGTCTCTTGTAGCTCTGTGAGATTAGAATACCAGTAGGTATCCCAGATTTCTAACCACTAGGATGTCAGCTAAGAAATTTGTGTTTAATATGAATAAACATATACATCAACAATGAACCAAATCTGAAGGTCTTAGTTTTTTTCCTTCTTCACTAGCTTCACATTTTCAAGAAATTGTTGTGCTAGAACTTTGCATATGCTATATTTCACATTTTCCTTCACCATTTTCCATGCCATCATGATTACTCCTATAGATATTGAGTTAGGTCTTGTACTATAGTAGAATTTGTATCCAAGTATCATAGAAATCAATCTTACATCTTGTTGAAAGATGTCATTCACTGTTGCCCATCTGTCCCATTTAGAATGAGTTAGGGTTTCAACTTCTTTCTTTACATGTTTCTCTACAATACGGATGACTCTGGTGTTGTCCAATCTAGTGATTTCATGAATTAGGTCACTACAGATCTTTATATGTTGATCACCTATCCAAATGAATTGATCATGAACCCTGCTCAACAGTATCTTAAACCATTCATCTTCATCAAATTTGCATAACTCCATAATTTTCATTATGATTAACAGATCAATGTTTTTGCATTCTTCTTTCATGATTCCATTATCATTCATATACTCCATCTCAGTTGATATATCATCAATTCCCGGTATATGATACTTACAATGTATGTAAGCCGTAATATCTTCTACGTGTAATACACCATACGAGGTTTGAGAAAATGCTCCTTCTGGATCCTCTTCATAGGACTTAAATAGATGTTTCTTAAATTTGTACCTAGGTCAACCTACAAGATAAAAAATAATAGGTGCATCCATGGATATATGATGTAAATACCTTTCTTCAGCTAAATTCTGTGTTTTATGCTTTAATCGATCCTGCACAAAAAATGTTGAATATTCTAAATCTTTCTGCTCTCTAATATCCTTAGCTCACTCTTTGTCAAATGGTAAAGAGATAGGTCATTGAATGGTGCTTTATACAAGTTTAAGTCATAAGTTTCACTTTTACTCAAAACTGTCCAGTCGGCTGTTAGATCTCGCAAACAAAATATATATGTTGGCTGATGTTGTGCTCTCAAATATATGTTATATGATGTCGGCCAAGTTCATGCCTAAGCTCGCTCGAGCTCAATCCATGAATTTTGGAGCAGGTTATATTCTGATGTATGTATCCAATGCTCCCCTAAGGCCATGATCAGCGAATTAAGTCATTTTTTTTTACTACCATCAGGTGAAGATCCAATAGCATCTACTAACTCTCCCTGAACTGATGTCTCGCTTGTTTCTTTTATCTTCCATATCTTACCACTATTGCTATCTTCTACTTTCTTAAAAAAACTTTCAAAATCACTCTTCAAATCTGCAACACTCTTACCAGTATCATTTTCATTCTTTTGTGAATTCATAGGAGGTGGTACTCTTCTGTTGTCTGAACCATTATACCTGAAAAACTTTTCTATATGTCCTAGATTATTGCATTTATAACACATAGGAGGTCTTCTTTCTTGATTAACTTGTAGCTTATAGTACTTCACAATGTGTCCAATGTTATTACATTTTTAGCATGTAGGTTTCACAGTAGATTCTCTTCCATTGTCTTGTCTATATCTAGATTGATTAGGTTTTCTGCATTCTGCTTTCTTGTGTCCATATAATGTTACAGTTAAAACAATAACCAGAAAAAGTTCTAAAAGGGGCATTACCTCTATAGTCTCTCTTCATGTTTCCAAATTTGTTGCAACCAAAGCATCTACCTCTAAAGGGTGTGATCTGCTCTCTAGATTCTTCAATAGAAGGTTTCTCAGCATCAATCTTCTCATTTGATTTCTCTTCCTAATTCTTTGAAAATTCAGCTTTATTGAAGCCAATACCTGTCATATCACCTTTAGGTTTCTGTTTGTCTCTCTTTTCATCAATCAATTCACTGTTGGTGTGAAGTTTCTCAATGTGTTTCATTTATTCAACAAGTTCATCTTTTATAATCTGATTGTATTTATCCATTTCTAGATATTTATTCTTGTAGTTGTCAACCTCATTCTTCATTTGATCTAATGCATTGTTTAAATCTTCATCAACTTTCTTCTTAGCATCATTCTATATCTATATTTCTTTAGCCATAGTCTCATTTTCAAGTTTCAAGGTCTCATTCTCTTCTTTTAGTTGCCTCGTCTGATCTGAATTGTCTTCATCTGAATCCTCTTTTATCTGAACCATAAGATCTTGTCTTTGAATTATGGAAAGCTTAAGTTGATCTTTAAGTTTCTTTATAAATTTGTCAGCTCTTCGCATGTTGAATTTCAACTCTCCATTTTCTACTTTTGCTTTGTCAAGGTCTTTGAGTGCAGCATCAAATTTTTCTTGCAAACTTTCCAAATCCATTATGATCTCCCTCAAGCTGTTAGACTTTCTCTCTAAGGGCCAGAAGCTCTGATACCAATTGTTAGGATTGGATAATACTAAGGGGGGGTGAATTAGTATTATAGCACTTAATTAAATTCTTCAACCATTTAAACATTAACCATAAACTTGCAGGAAAGAAAAGAACATAAGAAAATGACACAGTACTCATAACACCATATTTTGTTTTCAAGGAAATCCTGGCCAAGGGAAAACCCTAGTGGGGATGGTACCCACAAGCATGTACTAAAGTATAGTGTCCTTGTTAGGAGACCTATCCCTGTTAGGAGCTAAATATTATATAGCACATTTCCTTGTTAAAGGAACTACAACCCTATTAAAGGTTCACAACACCCTGTTAGGGGCAAACTGAGCTTACAGCTCTTACAAAGTAATTCTGATTACAAAGTGTTCTCAGTCATGAACAAAAAAAGCAACACTAGTGCTTAGATAGTTCCTTTATATCTCTTCAATGATCTTTTTCATTCTCTGCTCTGTTATTTGCTCAATAACTCATCCAACTAACCATCTACCATCTCATATCTTTATCAAAAATATCTTACATATATATCTCACAACTTTACAAAGTCGGCTCCCAATATGAATATTACAAATATTACAAAGTCAACCTTCAATACAAAATACATTTAATAAAGTAAATATCAAATGCATAGTTGGCTCTCTTGCATATTCAATGTGTAGGTTATCAACAACCAAAATCCAAATTTGATTTCCTAGATTCCAAGTCATACTCCCTCAATCTTTGCTACTATCCAATTGCTTTGTATCATTGTTCTGCTACAGTCTGTCTGTCTTCAATTCTATCTAACTCATCGTATACATAACCAAAACCAAATCTATCTTAGGTGGAGGTCATACATACCCCATATTGTCTTCCTCTAATCTTTCTTTCCCTAATTCATCGATCTCAAACTTGGATATCCAAAATACTTTTGTAACTCTGCTTCTATACTTAGTCGATTTATGAATCAGCAAAACTTATCTTTATAGGAATCGATTTGAAACCCAGATGTGTTGCCATAAATGAAAAACAAAAAGTGAATCACATTTACAAAATTGATCACTTGCTAAAAAATAGGTTATATATGAGAGATATTTTCTTTTGGAAAGATGTGGTAGAGATTGAAAAGGCAGAGAAGTGTGAAATCTGTGAGGCTTGTTTGGTTGCTGGATGTAGAGAAGAGTTTGTGATAAGAATACTTCATTAGAACTGACCAATCAAAGACAGTTGCTATCAGATAGTTCACTGAATTGTATATTTCTCTATATACATTTGTTTGGATTGTGAATCCTTGATGGCGGCTTTAACCTTCTTTGGTTAGTATGCCTGGGTAGTGAGCCCACTATTTCTCTTGACTCCTAATAGGATCTGTCCTTTAACAGGGACTATGTACTGTAATGTTCTAATAAGCTCCTAACATGGCTAAGTCTTTTAACATGGATACTATACCCTTGATACATCATTTGTGAGTGCTAATTCTCATCGGGGGTTTTACCTTTAACAGGGTTTCCTTGACAACAAGTATTGTGTTATTATGTTGGCATTTACTGTATTATCATTTGCATTGAAGTTTTGATTTATAAATGTTAAATTTCAATATTTTGTATCACAACTTATTCACCCCCCTCTCATTTGTGCTTGTGGTTTGCTATTCCTAATAGATATAAGATACTAATTTTTGAATTATCTTCTTTTCCACAATTGTATGTAGTGCTTTATCATTATTAACTTCAAGTGAGTCAATTTGAGAGCACCACTCCAATAGCTCATGTTCCCATTTATAAGAGTGATGCCACATCCAAATTCAACAATTTTTAGAAATCAAACAACTACATCAAAATCAATAAATCATCCAACAATGTTGATGAACAAGTGGCATCAACATCCAAAGGTGTGGCTCCTTTGTCGTATGTTTTTAAACATGTTTGTAATATACTCATCTTTCTGAATCTTTGCATAATTTTATTTTAAATTTAATTAATTCTAATTTTTTAACACTTCCTCCTATCAAACTAATTGACTCATCTATTCCTTAATCCAAATACTTTGGTCCCAAAGCCTTTTTCCAATACCATCATCATCCTGGTCATGATACTAAAAAATCTTTATGTTTGAAATTTGTTATTCAAGATATTATTGATTCTAAGGTTATATCTGTTGATAGTGACCGTGATCAAGAAAACAAATTTGTTGCACCTCCCAACCAAAACTTGCAAACCTACACCAATCTTTTTCCATGTCATTCAACCAATACTATTGATCAACCTTTTTCTTGTTAGAATTAGGAATCACCAAGGGGGGTTGAATTGGTGCAACATTATTTTTTAACTTTCTTAATCCAATACCACAACTTAATAGCCAAAATAATTAAAAGTAAATAGAATAATATTAACATACACAACTTCATAACACCATGATTTGTTTTTTAGGAAAACCTTGTTAAGGAAAAAACCTTGGTAGGGATGGTACCCACAAATATCTCACTACTACATTAATAAGTACCCTATTAAAGGTAAAAGTTCATATAAGAGGGAATGCACCTGCACTCAGGCTTACAACCTAGATCTTAAAACTCAATACAAAATAGCAATCTCACCCTCAGTCGGGTTCACCAATTAATTACAATGAATTTATGAATAGGACTTACTATCCCAAAACTAAACTGACAAACAACATCAACTATGCCAATACAATTCCGATGAACATCTGATGAATATCACTATCTGATTATCTTCTCTTTCAATCTTTTCATCAATATCAAAATCATTCATCTTTCCTACCATACCACAGTTTCATCACATCCAAAACTTGATCTTATATACTTGATCAAAAACCAAAAATATTTGCTCACTCTACTCCAATAGGTAACATGCAAAGTGAAGATCATATAGTAGTTAAATCTCCATTCTAACCTCTCCTAGAGGCAAATATGATATAATACTATTGGATCCATCAATAATAACCATCAAACTGATTGAATCATTGATCTGATAAGATCGGTGATCAATACAATGTACTACTAACTCTACATAAGATAGTTCTCTATCTGCCCAATACACAGAGTATCAAAAATCCACCATACTCTATCAAACAAACCTGTGATCATCGGGTAATGATCTCCATATGATATAGAAGCATATCCTACCTGTGCAAACCATAACTCTTAAATATCTGAACATACCAATCCAAAGTTTCTCCCTCTAGATTGTCTTGTTCATCTATACTTAGCAATGTTCTAAGCATACAATCGGTAACTCAATAACTTTTTAGGTAACCATGAGAATAGAGTGTAGTTTCCATCAATGAAAACATACCAAGTAATATAAAAATTTCTCTTGCTAACATTCTCCCCCTTTGGAATTTAAGGCAACACTTAGTGAATAAATGACTAAGTGTCAAAATGCCAAACTCCAAAAACCTTACCAAAACAATAACTCCCCCTAAGTCCAATAACTCATTTTTCACCAAAAACTCTCCCCTTTGACATCAATGGAAAAGGTAGAGATCACATCCAAAAAATTCCTACCAAAATCCTATAATTCCTCATATATACAAGTATACCATTTAAGATGACAAAAAGCTCAAAAATATCTGAAATCTTACTTCTCATATTTGCCAACTCTGTGTCCCAAGTCTTCCTTAGGATTTTAGCAATCAGGATCTGACCAAAAATAACATATATTGACTTCTCAACCTCAATTATGTATGGTGGGTTTAGATGATTATATGCTTTCTCTATCTTTGCTATCCCTCTTTGCAAGATATCAATATTATGTACAATCAGGCTCCTAAACTCACTAAATCTACTTCTCATTCTTTCCTTCCCCACTTCAAGAGTTTTTATCTTGTCATTTACCTTATCAATTTCAGCTTCATTACTCAAAACTGCTTTGTAATAACAAACAAATTATGTTCACTTTCCTTTGTGAGCTTATCAATGTCTTCCACATGGATGGAATAATCTACACATAACCCAAGTAGAATTTGTCTCCAAAAGAAATAGCTTCTTTGAACTGTTTAATTGAAACATCCAAGGACAATTTATCTTTTTCAATTAAGGAACATAATTTATTAAAATGATTGTCTAAAAAAACATTCTGCACTTTCACCAAAACTGCCTTTTCCAAATTATCAAAATGATCATCAAAAGAATTCATAAGTCCTTCAAGTTGACTAGATGTGTCTTCATGCTATTATAATTTTTTTACTAGAACAATCTTACAAATAAAATTTGTGGCTCTACTCAAGAGTCTATTCCCTTTCTCATTTGATTTCATTACACGCTCCTTGGGCTTAGCATGAGCCATAATAATGAGCTCATCTTCATCAAGTGTATCCAACTCAAATAGACCTTGAATTTTCATCTCAGTAATCTCCTTCTCAATATTTGGGTTTTTAGTGTCTCTCATTGCATCAACAAAGATATCCATCTCATACTCATTTACTGCATATGAATATGTTCTTCTTTTTCTCTATCCTCTATGACTTCAAGTTCAACATTAGGTTCATTGTCCTCTACATCTTTCTCAGCATCAACCTCAATTGGTTTTTCATCTATATTTCCTTTCTCATTCATAGAGTTCTTTATTTCTTCCTCTGTCATGGATTCTTTGTAGTTATCAACACTAGAAATATCAATGTCATCATCTTCAACTACGTCTAATGAAATAGGAACTCCTGATATAAAGAAATTAGGTTCTTTCACTTTGGAATGAAATGAGTTTCTTAGTAGATGTCTTCTTCTTGTTAGGAGGTGGACAAATTCCACATTTATTATCTTGTAATATTTTGCTAATTTCTTCTTTAGTTTCCTCAGTGACTTCACCAATCTTTCCACTCATGAGCATATTAATTCTTTTCTTGGTTAGCATCTCCTTCATCGCTTCCTCAAGAAGTAGCTTCAGCTCATCATTAGATATGATTGGACACTTTTTTATTATTATACCTTCCCTTATCCTCCTATCATAATCTAGTGCAAGAATCCTACTTTCTAAAAATCTTAGAAAATAATTCATCATGAATTTCACCTTTTATCTCAACTAGTGCTCTATTATATTTTCTCTAGTATTCAATGGTACCTTCCTCTAATCTCTTCTTATCTACCTCATTAAAAGAGTTATAATATTTATTTAATGGTAACAAAATGCCAAATATAATCAATTTATGCAAAATAGTTTCAACCGGTGACTGAGACTTACCAGTTGTATATTGCTCTTTTCCCTTCACAACCCTTGTTGACTTAGCTCCTTTTGTTCTAATATTCTTCTTAGAATCACATGACTATGTAGACTCTTCATCTTCATCATCATGATTTCTCTTTTGTGACCTTTACTCTTTTCCTTGACTCTTCTCTTTTGTGGCTCAGATCTAATATTTTGTCTAGCTGATTTAGGCTTAGTGACCTTCGGTGAAGGAGTCTTTTCTTCTTCTTTCACTTCCCTCAACTTCACAGACTACTCAACTAAATATTTTTAAGAACTTCTAGTTGTCCTATAGATTAATGGAATATATTCTGGTGGTGAGTTAGCTCCTTCGATCTGCCATAACTAAGAAATAGGGGGTGAGAAGAAAGAACTAAAAGATAGATGTTTCATTAGTAGGCACTGCTTGCTCATATCGATCAACATCAAAATATGGGAGGGACGATGAACACTCTTATGCTTATTCATTACAAAATGGATCCACTCAACTATAACCCCCCACCCATCCAACCTCTAGTGGGTTAATTAATTAAGGGTGGGAACTATGGGGTAGAGTATAGACCCATTGGGAATCTTGTTAGATAACTAAGAGGGGGATGAATCAGTTAGTTCTAGTTATCCTATAGTCCCAAATACTCTCAGATGTATATAACAACAATTTCAAATATATAAATCAACTCGGTGAAATATGAATTGTGATCTCAAACTTAATTTCAAACTCATCTACCGAGTAGCAATAAATCAATATTGTGATTACTGATCAATGCATATAAAGTAATGTGTAAAGAAAAATAACAATCCAATGCATCTATACATTAACACATATTTTTAACAGGGAAACCCTACTAAGGGAAAAACCACCTGGGACCGGTAACCCAAAAATAATTCACTCTTCTGAAGTGAGATCGGTAAAGAGCCAAACCTATTAAAGGTTACAATACAGACTATTAAGTGTGACCTGGTTAGAGGATTTATCACTAAAATTTCTCCCTTGACCAATCATTCACTATGGGGCCAACAAGAAAATAATCAACATTCATTGAATGTCATAATAAAGACTGTTAAGTCCTACTCAGTTAAGCAATTTTTCTGTAACAATGGTTAAATTGATACAATAATGATCTGACTCAAATACAACTCTATTTGCAAAATTTTAGATCTATACTAAGTACATAATACCTCTGATCAATAATCACTTCAGTCCCTCTAATTCTTCATACTCTGTTGTGCTCAGTAAATACTCTTTTCTATCGCTCGGTGTTGTCTGCATAATTGTTCGGTTTTCTCTTCAACCAGTTTGATCAGTCATACAAGGAGTTAATCTCTTAAGTAATATGCATGTGTGTGTTTGCATGTATTATTCATAATGAAACTCTTGTCTCTTATATAGACATCATAACTCATTTAATTTCCATCCTTATATTTTACCGCTTGATCTCCATCATTTATTTTTCCGCTTAAACTTTCCTCGGAAGTTGTGTCAAAAACATGTTTCAATCTCATTCGCCTGATCATCTTGAATTTTCATATTCATTTTATCAACATAACAAACATTATCAATTACCTCGAAATCATAAATAATTGTCATCTTAGCATCTTAGTCAGCCTTTGATTTATTTTACTCGATCAATATCGTGATGCGTTAGTGATACCTTGCTCGGTTAACATTGTGCTTGGTATACACTATGTTTACTCGATGTCCACTATTCTAACTTGGTGTATACATAACTCTTCAATTACCGACTGCATAAACTTTGTTTATTCCATATCTTCAATCCATAATAGATGTTTTTTACCACGATTGATACTCAAATAAGTTAACATCAATAACAATACATTAACTGATTAATGTCTATCATCACATCTATAACTTGGTTTACCATCAACTCAATGACCTTAAACATACAATTATTTGTAGTTTATCAATCTCTCCCTTTGGCATTGATGCTAACACATTATGAAATATGCAATATGAAAACTCCATAAAATAATAAACTTCAGTTCTATAACTATATGCAAAATGTTGTAGCTCTCCCTAGCTTGTACATGTAATATGTTGAATCACTACACAACATCAAAACTCACCATGCAGACTCTCCCTATAGATTTGACTCATTTCAATCTTCTCTCCCTAAAATGGATAGATATATCATTTCTCTCCCTTTCTCTTGTCTCCTTTTCTCCATTTAGTGGACAGATGTTTCATTGAATCATCTCTCCCTTTGACAGCAATTCCAAAAATAAAATATACATCTCTTTAGTAGCCAAAAATATCTATGGGTTTTCAGTTCAGATCAGGTACCTTACAGTGTACTGATATACAATGTTGGTCCAGTTCTCATTTTACATCAACATGATTGATATTCTGATAAAATGTAGGTTGATGCAACCTCCTAGTCAGCTTAGTGACCGATAGACAAGGGACGGACCCCTAGTATATTCCTCAAGTAATCAAATGTATCCTTTGGTAAGGGTTTAGTGAATATGTTAGCTAGTTGTTCTTTTGATTGTACATATTCCAGTGTCACATGTTTTTCTTGTACATGTTCCCTCAAGTAGTGATACTTTATAGATATATGCTTAGTTTTTTCATGCATCATCATGTTCTTAGAAATGTTAATTGCACTAGTATTATCACTATAAATTGTTACTGGGTCAGTGATCTCTTCATTCATACCTTTCAAAAGTTGTTTTATCCATGCAATGTTTGAACAGTTTACAACAGCAGCAACATATTCTGCTTCTACAGTTGACTGAGATATGCATCCTTGATTCTTACTGATTCAAGTAACTAATATTTCTCCCACAAATAATTCTCCACTAGTATTATTTTTTCTATCATTAATGTTCCCAACCCAATCAGCATCTGTGTAAACTTTCAGCTTAAACTTGTCATCTTTCTTGTACCATAATCCATAATCTTCAGTGTTTTTCAAATATCTAAAAATTCTCTTTATAGTAGTCATATGTGATTCCTTAGGATTAGAAGAGAATCTTTCTACAATCCCAATTGTGTGTGCAATATCTAGTCTTGTGTGTACAACATACATCAATTTTCCAATCATAGATCTGTACAATTTCTTATTTACCTCAGTTTCCTAATCTTCTTTTGTCAATTTGCATCCAGTGAACATAGGTGTACCGATTGGCTTTGGATCTTCCATTCTAAATGTCTTCAGTACTTCCTTGATGTACTTATATTGAGTAATGTATATGCCTTCATCCTATTGTAAGTTTGCAAACCAAGAAAAAATTGATCTCTCCAATCATTGACATTTCAAATTTTTCTTCATTTCATCAACGAATGATTTTCATATGTTATCATTTTCTCCAAATATAATACTATCAACAAAAATTTCAACAATTAGAATCTTATCATCATTTTCTCCTTTCAAGTATAAATTGTTGTCATCTCTTGTTCCAACAAATACAATACTAATAAGATAGAGTTTAGTCTTTCATAACATGCTCTCAATGCTTGTTTCAGTCCATACAAGGCTATGTGCAATTTACATACCATGCTTGTCTGATTAGGATCAACAAAACCTTCAGGTTGTTTAATGTATACCTCTTCTTCTAGTATCCCATTCAGAAATGCAGATTTAACATCCATCTGATTTACTTTAAATCCTTTGTAAGCAGCATATGCAAGCAATATTCTAACTCCTCCAAGTCTAGCAATGGGTGTAAATGTTTCTCCATAGTCAATACCTTCTTCTTGTGCATACCCTTTGCATAGTAGTCTTGCCTTGTTTCATGTAACATCTCCATTCTCATTCAATTTGTTTCTGAATATCCATTTGGTGTCAATTATATGCTTATCACTCGGTCTTGATACCAATATCCATGTTTTGTTCTTTTGTATCTGCTCAATTTCTTCATTCATTTCCTTGATCCAATCATCATTTGCAAGTGCATCTCTAGCAGTGTTAGGTTCAAAATCACAAATCAAACTTGTGTTATTAGTCAACTTACTTCCTGTCATCATGCCATCTCTCTTATCTTCAATAATCTGATTCTATGGATGATGTTTTCTTACATATTTTGCAAGTACAGGTTCAGTTCTTTATTCATTTTGTTCTCCATTTGGTGTATGATCATGATCTCTAGTTGCAATATCTTCCTAATTATCAGTTGGTGCATCTTAATGCTCGGTAACATTTCCCTATTGCTCAGTAATGTTAGAAATTGCTCGACAAAAGTGTTAGGATATTCATTTTAAACAAATCTACTATAGTCTTCTGGTTCTCTTTTACTTTCAGCATCACTCTTCTCAGCAAATTCATTAACTCTTACATTTGCACTTTCAATGATCTTGTTAAAATACTTGTTCAAAAATTTATAAGCTTTTCTCTTAGTAGAATATCTTAAAAATATTCCTTCGTCACCTTTTGAATCAAATTTTTCATTTCTACCATCTTTCAAAATATAGCATCGACTTCCAAATATTCTAAAGTAACTCACATTAGATGTGTAACCATGCCATAATTCATAAGGTGTCTTGTTTGAATCTTTCTTCAGTTGTACTCGGTTCAATGTGTATACAGTAATACTAACAGCTTCTCTCTAGTAAACTTGTGTAACACTCTTTTCAATCATCAGCGTTCTAGCACAATCCACAATGGATCTATTTCTCCTTTCAACAATCCCATTATGTTATGGTTTCCTTGGTGTAGAGACATGTCTCTTAATTCTATGATCATTACAAAAGTTAGTGAAATCATTAGAAATAAATTCTCCTCCTTTGTCTGATCTTAAAAAAATTAGTTCTTTAGTTCTTTACCACTTTCTTTTTCCACTTTATCTTTGTACCATTTGAACATCTTAAATGCTTCATATTTTTCTTTTAAGAACATGACAGTCATCATTCTTGAATAATCATCAACAAATAAAATAAAGTATCTATCACCATAATAACTCTATGTTCTCATAGGTCCACATAAGCCGGTATGAACCAATTCCAAAATAACATTACATGAAAAATTTTTACTCTTAAAACTAGATTTTGACATTTTTTCCCATTTGACAATTCTTGCACATGACATGGTCAGGTTTAGATATGCTCAGTAAGACTCTTACTTTCCTTTTCTTACTGATCTTAACCATGTTGTCAAAATTCACATGACATAACCTCTTATGTCACAACCACACATCTTCATTTATAGCCATCAAACAAGAGATTTATGTAGAGTCAAGATAGCATAGATTACCTTTTGATTGTTCTCTAGTGTCGATCAACTTTCCTGGTTCATCATAGATTTTAGCTTTTATGTTATCAAATGCAACTCGGTGACCTGTGTTATTTAACTGTGAAACACTCAACATATTATAATTAAGTCCTTTCACTCAATATGCATTCTCACATTTGATCATTTTGTTCAGCAATATAGTACATTTTCCTTTCACTTGACAAGGTTTATCATTTCCCATTCTAACACATCCACCATTATGATGCTCAAGAAATTCAAATTTGTCTTTATCTCCTGTCATATGATGATTAAAACCATTATCAATAATCCAAACATCATTCTTTCTAACTTTAGAAATAAGTGTTGTTTCAACATACCTCTCATCTTCTTCTGAATCTTCTTTCATAGCTACAAACACTGTCTCAATATCTTCATTGGTGTCGATGTCAGTGTCTTCATCTTTATTTTCAACAAGGTAACATGTTTTCTTGCCTTCTTCTTTGTAATCTTGGTTACCCCTTATGTCATACTAACAGTTGCTTCTGTATTCTCGATCATCCTTTTTGTCATTAGATCTTCCATTGTTTCTTTCATCATTTTTCCTATTAGGGCATCTGGTAGTAAAGTGTCCAATTTATTTACAGTTAAAGCATACCAAAGGCAATTTACCTTTATATATTCCTTTACCTTTATGAAATCTTCTAGCCATCAATGCTTCAAGTTCATCAAGTTCTCTTTCATCACTGTCACTGTCACTATCATTTCTTATCATGTGTTTGTTACCATATTTACTAATTTTTAGAGATGAAATAAATACAGACTCAACAGTAGGAACAACACTATTGTCAAAATTGTTCAGCTTAGTTTACCGACTAGACAATCAATTGTAATATTATTTCCTAGTGTTGCTCTCATTTCATGTATTGTAGAGACTCTAATAGCATAAATAGGCAATAAAGTTCTAAGAATCTTACCTATAATAATGTCTTCATCAATAACTCCACCTGCTCCACAAGTAGCATTCACAACCTCCTTGATTCGGTTATTGTATTGTGTTATATTTTCTCCTTCTTTCATTCTCATTTCATCAAAATTTCCTCTGAGACTTTCAGCTTTAGCTCTTTGCACATTTACATCTCCTCCGTGAACTAGTGTGAGTGTATCCCACATCTACTTGGCAGTTGTACATGTCTTGACATCCTCAAATTCAGCATCAGATAGTGAAGAAGCAAGCTCTATCATCGTAGTATTGTGTTCATGTCTTTCTCTCAGCTGATCAATAGTCAAAGTTCCAATGGGTAAGGTGAACTCAGTATCCAAGTATTGTGTGACATCATTTCCAATCCCTGACAGATATAGTCTCATTCTTCTCTTCCATGTTGAGAATTTGTCCTTGTTCAACTTAGGCACATCTTTCTTATACATCTTGTGATCTTTAGCTTAAGTCCTTTAAAATTTTCCTTCTAAGCATTATATTCTCTGATACTAATTGTTATATAACTAAGAGGGGGGGTGAATCAGTTAGTTCCAGTTATCCTACAGTCCCAAATACTCCTAGATGTATATAACAACAATTTCAAACATATAAATCAACTCGGTAAATTATGAACTGTGATCTCAAACTTAATTTCAAACTCATCTACCGAGTAGCAGTAAATCAATACTGTGATTACTGATTAATGCATATAAAGTAATATGTAAAGAAAAATAACAATCCAACACATTCATACACATTAACACATATATTTTTAACGTGGAAACCCTGCTAAGGGAAAAACTACCTGGGATCGGTAACCCAAAATAATTTTCTCTTCTAAAGTGAGCTTGGTAAAGAGTCAACCCTATTAAAGGTTACAATGTACATTGTTAAGTGTGACCTGGTTAGAGTATTTATCACTAAAAGTTCTCCATTGACCAATCATTCACTACAGGGTCAACAAGAAAATAATCAACATTCATTGAATGTCATAATAAAGAATGTTAAGTCCTACTCGATTAAGAGATTTTTCTGTAACAATGGTTAAATTGATACAATAATGATCTGAATCAAATACAGCTCAATTTGCAAAATTTTGTATCTATACTAAGTACATAATACCTCTTATCAATAATCACTTCAATCCCTTTGATTCTTCATACTCTATTCTGCTTGATAAATACTTTTTTAAGTCGTTTGTTGTTGTCTACAGAATTGCTTAGTTCTCTCTTCAACCATTTTGAGCAGTCATGCATGAAGTTAATCTCTTCAGCAATATGTATGTGTGTGTTTGCATTTATTATTCATAATTAATCTCTTTTCTCTTATATAGACATCATAACTCATTTAATTTCCATCCTTAGATTTTGCCACTTGATCTTCATTGTTGATTTTGTCGCTTAAAATTTCCTCGACAGTTGTGTCAAAGACACATTTCAATCTCCTTCATCCGATCATCTTGAATTTTCATAGCCATTTGATCAACATAACAAACATTATCAATTACCTTGAAATCATAAACAATTTCCAGCTCAGCATCTTAGTCGACCTTCTGTTTGTTTTACTCAGTCAATACCGTGGTGCATTAGTGATACCTTGTGTAAGGTAAGAAAAGAAAATGTAGGATCTAAAATGAGGGGTTAATGAAAGTGGATCATTTAACATAAAAGATATTACATTTCAATATGTTATGGAGGTAAATAAGATGCTATCCTTCTATCCTTAGATATGCAAATGAAAGATCCAAATTGATTAAACAAAAAGGAAGGATCAATGCATAAATGAATCAACCATTTGGAAACAAGAATAAAGAAGGAAGATCTTAAGTATTCGTTTATTTATTTGAATGTCAAATAGATTTAGATATGTTGATAACCTTAATTGAATTGAATAGTATAAATGTACTAACCTTGGAATATTGCAGATCTGAAGAATGCTATTTTCTGAAGCCTATGTTGAGTTTCTGGAAAATCTAAAACTGGATCTGAAATAGAAACGCAGAGATGAGCAAAACCCAGAAATCTTTTTCTGTTCTGACATAGTTCTAATTTGTACCCTTAAGTCAATGTCACCATTGACCAGAATTTCTGATTGCACCCTAGGGCAAAATAGACCTAAAAAGTCTCAGACTAAAATTCTATTTTTGGATCTCAGAAGTTTGTCGAAAAGGGTATCTGAATCTTCGTCCCGATCTGCTATTCTGAACCTGTACCTGCAATAAAAATGGTTTGTTTGTTGGGGGGAGGGGTTTTCCTTGGTCAAACCTCAGTTTTGGAACTAACCTCAAATATATAATTGAAATTGTAGGAATAAACAAAGTAAAAGAAACAATTCACCTTTCTCATGTAAAAGGTCCTTGTGGAGGATTTGAATCTTTGAATCCACAAGTATGGATGCACCAATTAGATGTAGAATGTAGAATGTAGAATGTAGAATGTAGGGTGTCTTCAATTTCTTGTAGATATTCAACACCAATCTTGAATGGGTTCTTGAATTGGAAGAGGCTTGGAGGAATGTGGATGGAGAAATCTTCAACAAGAGGGCTCCATGGAGCTTGAGTCTTTCAATGGCCACCAATGGATCTCCCTGATGAAAAAGAGTGCTTGAGAAGTGCTTGAGAATGGATTAATGCTTCAATGGCTACTTGGATTGCTTCAAATATTTCTTCTTCACCTTTGGAATTCACTCTTCAAGTTTTGATCTCTTGCAATTATCAAGTCTTAGATTGTTCTTACTTGTGGTTAATGATGGTTATCAAGTCTTAGAGAAAATGAGAGCAGAAAGCTTCCTTTTATATGAAACTAGGGAACAATCCTCTAGAAAGCCTGACATAGGAGAATTAAATTCCAATTAGACCCATGCCCCTAGAAGAGGACCTATATTAAATATAAATTAAGATTTTTTGTTCAGAAGACCAAAACAACCAAGCTGGAAGCGGGAATTAACCTTTTCCAAAGACCGACATCTGGAAACCCTGAAATTCTAAAATTTGAATCCCGGGCCTAAAAAAGGTCAATTATGACCTAGGTCAAGGTCAAGGTCAACCTTGACCCTAAGGTCAAAGTCCCAGTTTTTTAGTCTGGGGTGCCAGAAATAGGTTGGAAAAAGTGGAAATGGGGCAGAATAGGGGGATAAAGTCAGATCAAAGTTAGGAACCCATTCAAGGTGCTTGAAATGACCCAAAACCACTTACTCAAAAGGCTAAACTAGTCTACCATGGAAGTGCTTCCATTTTCCGACTATACATTTAGCCCCCACTTTAGCAAGAGTATGGACTCAATACAAACTCTTGGTAAAGGAGATCATAGAGAATAGATAATCTTATTGTAATCAAAAGGGACAAAGAAATCATTAAGCCCCCAAGGGAATTAAGTCTTTATCAACTCTAAGATCATGATAAGAGAGACATCACCAGTTAAGGAGAAAGAGAAAGAGAGGAGTGCTTAGCTCGCCCAGTAAGATGTGTGTATCTCATTATGAACCACAAAAGGATAGGATGGTGCATCAAGCGATCACTTGATAGTCACCCCATAAATTTATGCACCTTTTGGCAGCTTTTATGAAGTACCCATGGATCCCTATATCACCATGGAATACAATTGTAAAATGTGTATCTTTTCAGGATTTAGCAACTTATGTGCATTACCTACCGAGGATTTAGCATATTGAATTGTAATTGAATTTGTATCTCTTCAGGATTTAGCAACTTATGTGTGTTACCTTCAGAGGATTTAGCATGCTGCAAAACAAAAGGTTAGAACAAAAATGCATAATATAGAATGAGGGAGGCCGTATATATGCCCCCCTCCTTAAGATGGAAAAGTACATACTGTAAAGGATGAAATCATGGGTGAGGGGGGTTTGATTGTTAATTGTTGATTTCCTTTAGTTTACTTTATATTTAATTGAATTGTATTGATTGTATATTGTAATTGTGATTAGGGAGAAGATAAGATGTTCCTCTTTTATTCCCAAATGCACAAATGGGAGATCCAAATTAATCAACCCCAAAAGAAGGGCTAATGCACAAATGAATCAATTATTTGGAAAGGAGAATAACAAGAGAGATACCTTAAATTTTGTTAATTATATGTATAGAAATTATATATGACATTAATTGAAGAGATAGGAGAAATGCACTAACCTTGAAATATTGCAGATCAAAGAATGTTGTTTTCTGAGGTATGTAGACTATTTCTGGAAAAATTGATAGTTGATCCCAAACCAGAATGCAGAGATGAACAAAACCCAGAAATATTTTTACATTCTGATGTTATCTTATGAAAAAGTTTGACCTTGACCCACAAATGTCAACCCTAACCCAATAATGTTGACCCTGACTTGCACAGGTCCGACAGAAAATTAGTTCACGCCATCCGAAAGAAAGCCAAAAAGGGCATCCAGATCTGGTCTCAAATCAATTGTTTTGAACCTACACCTACAAGAAAAAGCGGATTGTTTATTCTGGGGGAGGGGTTTTCCTTGGTCAAACCCCAGTTTTGGAATTAACCTCAAATATATGTAATTGAAATTGCAGAAATGGACAAAGTAAATGCATAAATTCACCTTGCTTGAAAAAGTCCTTGTGGCAGATT
>MU225222.1:1669907-1687407 GCA_018584345.1 Thuja plicata
AGAACTTTCTTAAGAGCCTCTATAGCTTGGATGGAATCTTGATTATGGTTTTCTTGGATAAGCCAATTTCCCATTTTATCAAGTTCGGTTGAAAGGTTTTGCACTTGTTCAAGAGGAACTCTTAAAGTGTCATCTTCATCATGACATGAGTGAGAAGAGTTATGCTACATAAAAGGATTGGAATCATGAGTTATCAAATTTTCATCTGGGACCCTAAGGAAAGGAGAGAAAGACTCAGGATCAAAGGAACCCATAAGTCTATGGCTTCTTCTAACCAAAATACTGTAAGTAGGACTAGATTTGGTAAAGCTCATACACCAATATAATGCAAATGAACTAACACCAAATTTTGATCTATTGAATTTAAATGCAATTTGAAATAAAATTCAAGATCTAGCATAAACAATGTAAATCTAACACTAAAAAGAAAGAGTTGTCTATCGCGGGTTCACCAAAATGTAAAGGATGAAATCGTGGGTGATGGGGGTTTGATGGTTAATTATTGATTTGGTTTACTTTACTTTATATTTAATTGAATTTTATTGATTGTATATTGTAATTGTGATTAGGGAGAAGATAAGATGTTCCTCTTTTATTCCCAAATGCACAAATGGGAGATCCAAATTGATCAACCCCAAAAGAAGGGTTAATGCACATATGAATCAATTATTTGGAAATGAGAATAACAAGAGAGATACATTAAATTCTATTAATTATATGTATAGAAATGATATATTACATTAATTGAAGAGATAGGAGAAATGCACTAACCTTGAAATATTGTAGATCAAAGAAAATTGTTTTCTGAGGTCTGTAGATTGTTTCTAGAAAAGCTGATAGTTGATCCCAAACTGAAATGCAGAGACGAACAAAAACCAAAAATCTTTTTATATTCTGATGTCGTCTTATGAAAAAGGTCGACCTTGACCCACAAATGTCAACCCTGACCCAATAATGTCGACCCTAACCTGCAGAGGTCCGACAGAAAATCTATTCACGCCATCCAAAAGAAAGCCGAAAAGGGTATCCAGATCTGGTCTCAAATTAACTATTTTGAACCTGTGCCTGCAAGAAAAAGGGGATTGTTTGTTGTGGGGGAGGGGTTTGCCTTGGTCAAACCCCGATTTTTGAATTAACATCAAATATATGTAATTGAAATTGCAGAAATGGACAAAGTAAATGCATAAATTCACCTTGCTTGAAAAAGTCCTTATGGCGGATTCGAATCATTGAATCCATAAGTATGCTTAAAATGTAGAATGTAGAAAGGTAGTATGTCTTCAATCTCTTTCTTTGTAGATCTCCAACACCAAGTCTTGAATGGGTTCTTGAATTTGGAATAGGCTTGGAAGAAGGTAGATGGAGAGATCACCAAAAGGGCACTATGTAGCTTCAATCCTTCAATGGCCTCCAATGGATCTCCTTCATAAAAATGGATACTTGGATGGATGAGTGCTTGATTTGAAATCTTTCTCCTTAGCTTACTTGAATCACCCTTGAAGATATTTTGCTTGATGATGGTTATCGCTCGTAATGCTTCAATAGAGGACTTAGTATCACTTAGAGGAAATGAGAGAGAAAGCTTCCCTTTTATATGAAATTAGGGCACAATCTTATAAGGGGGCCTACATAGGAGGATTAAATTCCCATTAAATCCTTTACCCCTTGGAGAGGACCTATATTAAATATAATTTAGGAATCAATGCTTCAGAACTAGAAACAGCCAACCCGGAAGACGGAAATGCTTTTTGCAAACGTCGACCTCCAAAAACTGTGAGACCCCAGGATCTGAACCCTGGGTCAAGGTCAAGGTTTACCTTGACCTAGGTCAAGGTCAAGGTTGACCCTAACCTAGGTCAGGGTTGAGGTTGACATAGACCTAAAATGTCAACCCTGACCCTGAAGCCCAGAATCACCAGTCTGTAGTTTAGAATGCAGAAATCAGGCTAAACAGGAGTGGAAAGAGGGACATAACAGGGGGGAAGCCATGTCAAGATTAGGAACCCATTCAAGGCACTTTTCATGACCCCAAACCACTTACTTAGAAGGCTAAACATGTCTAAAATGGAAGTGCTTCCATTTTCTGACTATACACATACTATTTTGAAATGTTAAGGAAAGAAAAGAACAAGGATAAAGTCTTCTTCAACATCAAGACAATATCTGCAGACAACACTCAGTCTCAGCCAAGAAGGTCATAACTCCTATGAGGTCATGGAAGGGATGAATGCAAAGAGATATCATGCAAGAAGTGAAAAATTAACCCTTATGAGGGATAACACATGATTCAATTTCCAAGGTGAGAGATTTATCAACCATGGAAACCCAATGTCAAACAAGGAAATAGGTTATGATCAAGGACATAGATCCTCAATGCAAACCAAAATTTTCATGTATGATGGATATCAAATAATAGATAGATATTTCTTAACCAAGGTAAAAGTGGATATTAGAAAGACAGAAAAGAAGGGGATGGCATCCTTTCCCCCCAAGCATAGGAACAAGGATGAAAGGGGACCTATTATATTGCTCATAACACTATGCAAGACAACAAGACCCCAAGGATTAGGATATCATTGTTTACATAATGTGGAGCTCCATAATAGGAACATAAATGTTATTTAGAGAAAATGGGATTGAAATACAACTCATTGCCACATGATATATAAATAACTTTACTATCAATGAGCTACCTAATCTTATAATGTAAAGCTTGACATTCATTAGTAGAGTGATCATGAAATCTATGATATAAACAAAAAGGAAGAGTCTTCAAGTATGGACTACGTTTATTTTTGCATTTAGGTCTAGTAATTATCTTAGCACGAAGGAGTTTAGACAAAAGAACTACTTGGTCAAATTTATTGCTAGGATCATCGTGTTTTGAAGTGTTATTTGAGATATTGGTAACATTGATATTTTGTTGAGGATGATATCCCAATCCATAAGAATGCTCATGCCCCCCATCGTGTAAGGGCATTTGAATTCCCGATTTATGCTTACCACATCCTTGACCATGGAATCCTTGTTTAACTAGTAAATGATAACCATGACCATACCAAGAAGCCATATCAAAAGGAGTCAATGTAAGGTAAGAAAAGAAAATGTAGGATCTAAAATGAGGGGTTAATGAAAGTGGAAGGACTTCCATGGTAGACTGGTTTATCCTTTTGATTAATTGGTTTGGGGTCATGTCAAGCGCCTTGAATGGGTTCCTGACTTTGATTTTGCTTTGTCCCCCTGTTCTGCCCCATTTCCACTTTTTCCAACCTATTTTTGGCACCCCTGACTGAAAAACTATGACTTTGACCTTAGGGTAAAGGTTGACCTTGACTTTGACCTAGGTCACAATCAACCTTTTCCAGGCCTGGGATTCAAATTTCATAATTTTAGGGTTTTCAGATGTCGGTCTTTAGAAAAGGTTAATTCCCGCTTCTGGGTCGATTGTTTTGGTCTTCATAACAACAAATCTTAATTTATATTTAATATAGGTCCTCTTCTAGGGGAATGGGTCTAATTGGAATTTAATTCTCCTATGTTGGCCTCTCTAGAGGATTGTGCCCTAGTTTCATATAAAAAGAAGCTTTCTCCTCTCATTTTCTCTAAGACTTGATAATCATCATTAACCACGAGCAAGAACAATCTAAGACTTGATAATTGCAAGAGCTCAAGACTTGAAGAGTGAATTCCAAAGGTGAAGAAGCAAGATTTTAAGTAAGCCAATTAGCCATTGAAGCATTCATCCATTCTCAAGCACTTCTCAAGCACTCATTTTCATTAAGGAGATCCATTTGTGGCCATTGAAAGACTCAAGCTCCATGGAGCCCTCTTGTTGAAGATTTCTCCATCCAAATTACTCCAAGCCTCTTCCAATTCAAGAACCCATTCAAGATTGGTGTTGAAGATCTATAATAAATTGATTGACGACATCCTACATTCTACATTCTACATCCATTTGGTGCATCCATACTTGTGGGTTCAAGGATTCAAATCCTCCACAAGGACCTTTTACATGAGCAAGGTGAATTGTTTCATTTACTTTGTTTATTCCTACAATTTCAATTATATATTTGAGGTTAATTCCAAAATCGGGGTTTGACCAAGGCAAACCCCTCCCCCCATCAAACAAACCATTTTTCTTGTAGGTACAGGTTCATAATAGTAGATTGGGATGGAGATTCGGATACCCTTTTTGGAAAACTTATGGGATCTGAAAATAGAATTTCAATCTGAGACTTTTAAGGTCGATTCTACCCTAGGGTGCAATCAAAAATTATGGTTAATGGTGACATTGACTTGAGGGTACAAATTGAAACTGTGTCAGAACAAAAAAATATTTCTGGGTTTTGTTTGTCTCTGCGTTTCCATTCCAGATCTAGTTTCAAATTTTCTAGAAACTCAACACAGGCTTCAGAAAATAGTATTTTTCAGATTTGTAATATTCCAAGGTTAGTAAATTTCTCCTATTCAATTCAATTAATTTTATCAATCTATCTAAATCTATTTCACATTCAAATAAATAAACAGGTACTTAAGATCTTCCTTTTTTATTCTTATTTCCAAATGATGGATTCTTTTATGCATTGATCCTTCCATTTTGGATTAATCAAATTGGATCTTTCATTTGTACATCTAAGGATAGAAGGAGATTATGTTATTTACCCCTTACATTTCAATAAAAAATAAAATCAAATCTTTCAAATGTAACATAGGATAATAACAAACCCTAAAACAACAACATATCCATTTTCTTATGTTACATTTTGGTGAACCCGCGATAGACAACTCTTTCTTTTTGGTGTTAGATTTACATTACATTTTAGATCTTTCATTCTTATAGAAGTAGATTTATTTTATGCTCTTGCACTCATATTTCAAAAATATATAAAAATTACAAAATTTCTTTTAAAAAAAAAAAAGCAAAAACATTTACATTCTTGGAGTTAGATTTACATTTTATGTTAGATCTTGCATATAGAAGTAGATTTATTTTACGCTCTTGCATTTATATCCCAAAAATCCATAAAAATTATAAAATTTGTTTAAAAAGACAAAAAAAATTACATGCTTGTAATTTTATTGTGTGTTCAACATGTATGACCTTTGTTTTGAATACTTTGATGAGGCTTTTGTTTCACAAATAGATAGATCCCTTAATGAGGTACATGGAAGTGAGCATGAAAATGGTTCGAATGAGATCTCCATTGATCCTATTCCTATTTCATCCTCCTCTATAACTTATCCAATTGACCTTTACCATAGGGTGTGTGCATGGTTACCTTCATACTTCTCTATTTGCAACATTGAGGCACCTAGAATGTTATTCCCTAAACCTTTGATGATGGTAAAAGGATGTCCTTGAATGACTATTATGGGTAAACCTAGAGATCCTTTGGATTTCTTTGATAACACAGATTCTATTTCGCATGCTTATCACACACAGAATAATCCTCAACCTACTATTCCATCTTCTTTACCACCTTCTCAACCCATTCTTCCTCCTCTACCCCGTCTTCCTAGCCAGGAGTATGATTTGATAAACCAATTATGCAATACCCCTGCCAAGATTTCTTTATGGGGGCTTCTTCAAACTTCACCTACCTACCATGAAGCCTTGAAAAAAGTTCTAGAAATTCTTCCCACTCTACCTCCTAATCAAGAGAACATCAATGCCTTCTTACAGTGCATGCATACTACCCCAGGTCCTCCTGACATTGTATTTACTCAAAAGGATTTACCTTCTAAAGAATTACAGAATCAATATGATGCTCTTATGGTTGTTTTTACTATCAATAAGAGGACCATTCATAGGACCTTGATTGATAATGGATCTGGGCTTAATATTTGTAGCATGGACTTGCTCAAACTGATTAAAGCTGATTTTTCAACTGTCCAACCTGATAATATCCCTATTTTTGGATTTGACAATATTGCAAAGAAAACTTTGGGCATCATTACCTTACCTATCAAAGTAGGTCTGGCTATCTTGAATACTCCTTTTCATGTTATGCCTAGACCTCTTAATTATAACCTCCTTTTGGGTAGACCTTGTTTGCATGAGATGCATGTTGTTCCTTCCACCCTTCATCGTAAATTCAAGTTTATCCACAACAATAAGATATATACACTTCATGCGGATGATGCACCAAATCCTTGTTTGAATATTCAAACACACGATAATCATATTCCTAATAGTAATCTTCCTTCCTCTAATTCTCTTCCTGGAGATGATTGGGGAACCCTCGATTTTAATCCTACCTTTATTGGAGAGTATAAGGTTTCTTATCTTGATTTTATGAAGCAACAAAGAGAGTTTGAACAACGAGATTTTTCTTCTTCTTCTAATTCCCTTCGTAATAATTTTCTCACCACTTCTACCCACTATGAATCTGTCAAGCCTACTAGTAATGAAATAGTGACTACTGAAGTTCCATTGACTCCTTCTGATATGGCTTCTCCTTATGGTCTTGGTTATCATTTACTAGTTAAAGAAGGATTCCATAGTCAAGGATGTGGTAAGAATAAACAAGGAATTCAAATGCCCTTACAAAATGGGGGGCATGAGCATTCTTATGGATTGGTATCCTCAACAAAACATCAATGTTACCAATATCTCAAATAACACTTCAAAACATGATGACCCTAGGAAGAAATTTAACCAAGAATTTCTTTTGTCTAAACTCCTTCATGCTAAGATGATTACTAGACTTAAATGCAAAAATAAACATAGTCCACACTTGAAGACTATTCCTTTTTGTTTGTATCATAGATTTCATGATCACTCTACTAATGAATGTCATGCTTTACATTATAAGATTAGGCAACTCATTAATAGTGAAGTTATTTATATATCATGTGGCAATGAGTTATATTTCAATCCTATTTTCTCTAAATAACATTTATGTTCCTATTATGGAACTCCACATTATGTAAACAATGTTAGCCTAATCTTTGGGGGATCGTTTTCTTGCATAGTATTGTGAGCAATATAATAGGTCCCCTTTCATCCTTGTTCCTACGCTTGGGGGGCAAGGATGTCATCTCCTTCTTTTCTGTCTTTCTGGGATCCACTTTTCCTTTGGTTAAGTAGTATCTATCTATTATGTGATATCCAATCATACATGAAAATGTTGGTTTTCATTGAGGACCTATGTCCTTGATTATAGCCTATTTCATTTTTTTTGACATTGGGTTTCCATGGTTGATAAATCTCTCACCTTGGAAATAGAATCATGTGCTATCCCTCACAAGGGTTACTTTTTCACTTATTGCATGATATCTCTTTGCATTCATCCCTTACATGGCCTCATGGGAGCGGTGACCTTCTTGGCTTGGACTAGGTGCCTATGGATATTGTCTTGACGTTGAAGAAGACTTTATCCTTGAGCTTTTCTTTACTTAACATGTCAAAATAGTATGTACTTTTCCATCTTAAGTAGGGGGCATATATATGGCCTCCCTCATTCTATATTATGTTTTTTTTTTCTAACCTTTTGTTTTTCAGTATGCTAAATCCTCGGAAGGTAACGCACATAAGTTGCTAAATCCTGAAGAGATATGCATTTTACAAATGTATTCCATGGTGATATAGGGATCCATGGGTACTTCATAAAAGCCCTCAGAAGATGCACTACATACATTCACAAAGCTGCAAGAAGGTGCACAACTTTATGGGGTGACTATCAAGTGCTTTCTTGGTGGGCCATCCTATCCTTTTTGTGGTTCACAGTGAGATACACACATCTTACTAGGCGACTTAACCACTCCTCTCTTTCTCTTTCTCCTTAATTGGTGATGTCTCTCTTATCATGATCTTAGGGTTGATAAATACTTAAGTCTCTTGGGGGATTGAGGATTTCTTTTTCCCTTGTGATTTCAATAATATTATCTATTCTTTATGATCTCCTTTACCAAGAGTTTGTATTGAGTCCATACTCTTGCTAAAGTGGGGGCTAAATGTATAGTCAAAAAATGGAAGCACTTCCATGGTAGACTGGTTTGGCCTTCCTAGTAAGTGGTTTGGGGTCATGTCAATCACCTTGAATGGGTTCCTAATTTTGATCTGGCTTTATCCCCCTGTTCTGCCCCATTTCCACTTTTTCCAACCTATTTTTGGCACCCCATATTGAAAAGCTAGGACTTTGACCTCAGGGTCAAGGTTGACCTTTTTTGGTCAAGGTCGACCTCAACCTTGACCTAGTTCAAGGTTGACCTCAACCTTTACCTAGGTCACAATTGACCTTTTCCAAGCCCGGGATTCAAATTTCAGAATCTCAGGGTTTCCGAATGTCAGTATTTGGAAAAAGTTAATTCTCGCTTTCGGGTCGATTGTTTCGGTCTTCGGAACAAAAAATTATAAATTATATTTAATATAGGTCCTCTTCTAGGTGCATGGGTCTAATTTTAATTTAATTCTCCTATGTCGGCCTCTCTAGAATATTGTGCCCTAGTTTCATATAAAAGAAAGCTTTCTCCTCTCATTTTCTCTAACCATGAACTATGATCATCAAGCATATTTGCAAGAAATTTCAAAGACTTGAAGAGTAAATCCCAAAGGTGAAGAAGCAATATTTTAAGCAAGCCAAGTAGCCATTAAATCATTCATCCATTCTCAAGAACTTCTCAAGCACTCGTTTTCATCAAGGAGATCCATTGGTGGCCATTGAAGGATTCAAGCTCCATGGAGCCCTCTTGTTGAATATTTCTCCATTCGCATTCCTCCAAGCCTCTTCCAATTTAAAAATCCCATTCAATATTGGTGTTTAAGATCTACAATAAATTTATTGAAGACATCCTACATTCTCCATTCTACATTCTACATCCATTTGGTGCATCCATACTTATGGGTTCAAGGATTCGAATCCTCCACAAGGGCCTTTTACATGAGCAAGGTGAATTATTTCATTTACTTTGTTTATTTATGGAATTTCAATTACATATTTGAGGTTAATTCCAAAACTAGCGTTTGACCAAGGCAAACCCCTCCCCCCAACAAACAAACCATTTTTCTTGTAGGTACAGGTTCAAAACAACATATCAGGACAGAGATTCAGATACCCTTCTCGGCAAAATTTTGGGATCTGAAAACATAATTTCAGTCTGAGACTTTTTAGGTCGATTCTTCCCTAGGGCACAATCAAAATTTTTGGTCAATGGTGACATTGACTTGAGGGTACAAATCGAAATTGTGTCAGAACAGAAAAATATTTATGGGTTTTGTTTGTCTCTACATTTCCATTCTAGATCCGGTTTCTGATTTTCCAAAAACTCAACAGAGGCTTCAAAAAATAGCATTCTTCAGATCTGAAGTATCTCAAGGTTAGTACATTTCTCCTATTCAATTCAATTAAGGTTATCAATCTATCTAAATCTATTTCACATTCAAATAAATAAATGGGTACTTAAGATCTTCCTTTTTTATTCTTATTTCCAAATGATGGATTCATTTATGCATTGATCCTTCGATTTTGGATTAATCATATTGGATCTTTCATTTGTACATCTAAGGATAGAAGAAGAGTATGTTATTTACCTCCTACATTTTAATAAAAATTCAAATCAAATATTTCAAATGTAACATAGGATAATAACAAACCCTAAAACAACAACATATCCATTTTCTTATGTTACACCTTGCTTGGTTAACATTGTGCTTGGTATACAATATATTTGCTTGGTGTCCACTATTCTAACTTGATGTATACATGACTCTTTAATTATCAACCGCATAAACTTTTTTTATTTCAAATCTTCAACCTATAATATATGTTTGTTACCACGATTGATACTCAAATAAGTTGACATCTATGAGAATACATTAACTCATTAATGTCTATGATCACATCTGTAACTTGGTTGACCATCAACTCAATGACTTCAAACATACAATCAGTTTTAGTTCATAAAATCTATAGTTCTTCTTCTTCTAGTAGGTTGATTCCATTAAGAACCCTATTTTTATAATGGAGATATGTATGTCCTTCTCCTTCTTATTCGGTCCTTCTCCTACTCTCTCTTCTTGTTAATATTCACCTTAATTGATTATAATTTTGCATGTATGTATCCTCAATATGAATTGGTTTAGACTAACTTGGTTCACCTTCAATCTTCTTTTGTCTAAAATTCTCAATTTCTTCTTTAATACTACTCATTTTATCATTAATTGCCTTTACCACGTTCCTTGCTTTTCTCTTCACACTAGCTTGTGTCAAATCTAGATTAACCTTTTGAATTCTCTCTTGATAGGTGACAAACCTTTTTTCCCTTGGGATCAACAGGTTGTTTAAGCATGTCAGTTACATACCTCTCAATTAGATCTGCATCTATCTCATATCCTCTAGGCATTATCCATGATGTTCTCAAAATAATTGCTTCCACGTGACATGCATCTATCTCTACCATAAAACATACTGAGTTTGCATACTTCTTTTCAAGTTCTTAGGTATCCTTTGCTTGCTTTGTATTTGTTTCTAAAATATCCTAAATAATCCCCATAACTATTTCGATATATCTTCTTGTTTTTGCATCCTGTAATACTAACTGATTTGAATTATAACTAGTAAATTCTTATCCCATACAACATTTCCCTTTCCTGGAAATAAATTCTGAAAAAAAAAGAAGAATATGTGAATTATTAAAGATCCACATTTGAATATTTATGTTTTGTCCTTCTTGATTTTCTTCAAATTCTCCATCAATTGCTCTCTCATAATCTCACAACCATCTATTTGTGCATTCTCTTTCAACATTATATAGGCACTATAGATGATAGTAATAGAAATAGAGTTTATCCTACTGTTGTTGTAAAATTTGTAACCTAGGACCATAGATACAAATTTTACATATTTTAGCTTGATATCTTCTACAGTCATAGCTCTCTGATCCCATTTTGATTTAGTCAATTGTGTAACCAAATATTTCTTTGTAGTTCTGAGATTAGGTACATCACCTATTGCATTGAAAATCGTTACTGCTTCCAATACCTCTTTAGTAATTTTGCATGGTTTGTCCTAAAGCCATAAAAATTGGTCATGAATTCTCCTCAACACAATTTGTATCCACTCTGGTTTAATAAAGATGTGAAAATCAACATATTGCCCCATTTTTTTTTCTCCAACCTTCTTGTACTCATCCTCAAAGTTCCATTCATACATAGTGATTTTTATTTCCTGTGTATATCTGCCTCTCCCAATTCTTCCAATTTATAGTGGATATATGTCCTAATACCTTCAACATGTAAAACTTTGTGTGGAACATGCAAAAATTCTCCATCAAGATCATCTTTAGTGGATTTGTGCGGGTGTTTCTTGAATTCATATTAATTCCTCTCCTTAATATCAATTACCATATGTGTATCCATCTCTACTGATTAATTCACGAAGATATGAAGTGATAAATACCTTTTCAACAAAAATTAGGGTTTTCCAGTGAATCTTCTCCTCATGCTTCAATCTCTCCTCAAATATTTTTCAAACAATCTTCAAGCTCATTCTCTAGATAGCATGGTGCCAAATGATAGCCAAATTATATAGCTTTTTAGCATCCTAATCAACTCAAAAAAAAAGTCTGCAATAAATGTTGTTCGTACCCTAACTTGTAATGCTATGTCCATCAGAACGATAAGATCTATCTACGATTCTCAAAACTGGCATCCTATTAGATGAGATTGATAGCATAGATTTTAAATTTTGTCCTTCTCCTACTGTATCAATCGTTGATATCAATTATGAAAATTAATGGGTGCATTTGAGATTTTCTATGAAAACTTTGCCTTAGGTTTTCAATCAAATTAAGTAGATGAATAAATCTCCACACCAGGAGCTAGTATGATGTAACATGTAGAATCAATTTGTTCTTTCCTTATCCAATGCTTGATCATTTATTTCATAGCTTCATCAACATTAATTGCTTTTCCTTTACTGTCATTTCATACACTGTTCTTCTCAACTGGTCCATTCATTTTCAAATCCACATTGTTATATCTATAATTTTTATCTATATGACCAAAATTATTGCATTTGTAACATATAACATTCGGATTTGCATACCTCTTATTAACTGGGTTAAATCAGATAGCGGTTAAATCTCTAGGCTAACCTCTCCTAGAGACAAATATTATATTATATTGCCAGCTCCATAAATCATAACCATCAAACCGGTCGGATCAACTATCTGATAAGATCAGTGATCAATCTAATGTACTACTAACTCTTCATAAGATAGTTATTTGTCTACCCAATACACAGAGTATCAAAACTCCACCATACTCTATCACAAAAACTTTACATCATTGGATAATGATCTCTATATGATGTAGAAGCATATCCTATTTGTGCAAACCATAAATCCTAAACATGTAAATATATCGATCCAAAGTATCTCCCTATAGATTATCTTGTTCATCCATACCTAGCAATGTTCTAAGTATATAATCAGTAACTCAATAACTTTTTAGGTAACCATGATAATAGAGTGTAGTTTCCATCAATGACAACATACCAAGTAACATAACAATGTCACTTTCTAAGACTTCTTCCCAATGTATTGACTATGATGATAAAGTTAATGAAGCGAATCATGTTGTTAATTGAGTTGAGAAAGTCAAACCTAAACCTTTACCTTAGCCTTGCATTACCTTTGAACCTACTAAGACAATTAAAACACCTGATGCTCCTCTCTACATTTTCACAAAATTTAATGGCCTTGCTACTTGTAGCGCCCTTATTGATCCCACTTGTATGGTGAGTATAATAACTAAAGAGAATATGTACAATAAATAATTGCAAAAATTTTTTATGATAAATATGATGTTAGGTTTCAAACTTGTAATGGTTTCCCTTATCCTTCCCATGGTTCTGTTTCATTCCCTGTATAAGTTGGTGGTAAAATTATAGATGTTAACTTCACTACCATTCCAACTTCTGATCAATTTCAAGTCAAAATTGGTATTACTTGGCTTACCTCCATGCACATCGTGGATTCTCCTATTCATAAATGTGTTAAATTTTATCATAATGGAGAGATCATGACTATTAACCATAGTCTTTATCATCCTTATGTGCCTCGCAATTCAGTTGACCTTGATTTATTTTGGCCTTCTATGCCTCAACCAACTCAAACCCATCATGACCATATATTTAGATCATACCAATCCTTCAAGGTTCATGTTGGAAAAATGGTCAGTGCTCCTCTCAGGATTCGTGACAAGGGACTAACTATCTCCTATGGATTCTATAAGTGTAGTGCTTGTATCAGGCATGGACGGGTCGATCTTTTGGTGCAACGACAACCACACTCCTAACAATTGGTATTAGAGCTTGGTCATAGGATTGAATCCCCTTGGGTAATGCTGAGGGGGAGATTTTTGGAAAAAATGGTCAGTGATCCCCTTAGGATTCATGAAAAGGGACTAACCATCTCCAGTGGATTATATAAGTGTAGTGGTTGTAATAGTTCAAAAGATTTGTGAACTTAGAAAACCTAAGGATGTTCCATCTCTTTGCCATAGATGTGAACTTATTCCTACACCACCTATACCTCCTCTTTTTATTTTTTATACACATACTTCTCAACCCATCTCTCAACCTAGTGTGTTTCCTTCAGTTCTTCCTCCTAAAGAAGAAAAGGACTCAATTTTTATTGATCATATTGTTGCCCAAATTTTCCCATTCTGTGCAATTGACCTGGTTTGCCCTATTTTTCTTCCTTTGTCTTGTTTTCTAGGCTTCATGTCTTCACTTGGCCCTTAAAATCCCTAAAACCTTAAGTCCTTCATGTTTAAACAAGGTAATAATCCCTAGGCCCTTGGCTCTTATGTTTCGCAGTTACTTTATCAATCACTAAGAGCATGTGCTTAATTTCCAAGTCGCGTGATCGCTTCAGCCTGGGTGAATATTCCTTTTCTTCTCCCGACTCTGTGTTTCACTTTGTCGCGTAGTCTGTGAACACATTGGAATATTCCTTCTGCGTCTTCCGACTTATCTTTTCTCTTTAGTCGCGAGGTCGCCAGATCCATGTCATAAGCCTTTGTGAAGAGTGGGACCCTCTCGTCAGTCGGGTAATCATAAGAGCCTCAGCGAATATTCCCTTTTATCTCCCGACTTCGCTTTTCACTTTGTCGCGTAGTCTCATGACCTTATCGAATATTCCCTTTGTGTTCCCAGACTTAGCGATGAGCCTTCAGTCGGGTGATCGCAAGATGTTCCTGGCAGTTAGTGAAAGTTTCTCAGACTTGGCGACTAAGGATTTTCGTGATGTCGCGGGAACGAAGTGATGACTCAGCTCCCCAGTGTGCAATAGATGAACCAGTGGCCCTGTGACAGATTTTATAAGGCGTGTGGATGCGGGCCCTCAGTCGGGTAATCGCCAGACGGAGGAGATGGATCACGTGACTTGGAGACTAAGTGTTTCTTTGCCTTCAGTCGCAGGATCGCGAAATGATTTAAGGGCATAGTCTTTTATCCAGCAACTTAACGACAGCCATCTGATACAAAGCTCAGATGATCCTACGGTGGTCGCTAAGTCTGGTGATCAAAATGCCCTACGTGAAAAGTACTCCCGACTCAGCGATAAAGGGTAGTCGGGATGTCACTAGAAAGATTAAGGGACACATGCTGACTGTTAAGAAAGGTCAAAGGGCTCGGTACTTGGTTCTCCCGACTTGGCGACTGGTGTAGTCGCGCAGTCTCGAGACGGAGAGATGGCATCTGGCGACTTGGAGACAACCGTGGCAGTCATGGGTGACAGTTAGGCGCTGGGTCGCTAGAAGAATGGTGAGTTAAGCAGATTACCTCGCGACTTTGATTTTTCATAGTCGGGATGTCGCTGGATCTGGACTCGGGTTTACCAGGGGTAAAGAGTGCATGGTCGCCAGGTCATGAGATAGAACTGTGGTTAAAGACCGATGCTCGCGACAAGGAGACTAACGGTTAGTCGCGAGGTCGCTGGACTTTGAATTTGAATGATTGGCGGCAGATTTGGTGCTATGAATGCTCGGCAGCCATGGTTTCTCTGTGCTCATGTTCCAGAATTGATCAGAAGGGTCTAATTGCAGAGGGGCCATGCACAGAGAGTCTGTTGATCCCTGGATTAGATTTGTTTCAATGTAGGTGAAGAAAGGGGAGATTCAAAGGCGTGGAAAGAGATACAGAGTCCAATCAGAAGTTATTGCTCTTAGTTGCAGTTGGCTAAAGGCATGGTCATGATCAAGGACTCATTGATGAGAAATTAAGCGGCGTCCGTCTGGGGTCACTTCTTATCCTAGGAGACTGTGATCAGTTAGTGAGCATTCATGACAGGGGACTAGTTGCAGAGTATAGCTCATGGACTCAGGTTGCGTGTCTACGGGCATGATCCAGTACAGGGATGGGTGAAAAATGGAAAATCTGATCTGATCGATTCACTTGGTGCACATCTATGGCCAGATTAGATTTTGTCCTAGGGTCAATTATTATATTGTAAATCTGTAACCCTAATTAGGTTTTCTGAGACTCCTGCCTGCGTGCATGGGAGTATTTAAAGTTTTTTGAGAGCCTTAGTGCTCAGATTTTGGCATTTTGTAAGGAGAATTCATTCTTCCCATGAGCTATCTGAGGCATTCTTTTTGCCCTCTGGCTTTTACATTCTGTAATCTTCTCATTGATCATGCAAACTATTGGAAGTACTTTGTGATAATTCTTCATATCCCTATGCTTCCTTGTGTGTATTATCTCTTATTGGATCAAAGTTTATGAATGCTAATTAATGGACATTGGGGTTCCTAGTTTCTCTCATTTTCTGCAATTCTGTGTGTTATTGTGTCTGATCTGATTTAGATGTTTTGTGGGTATACTTCAGCCCCTAGCGGTCTTGTCTCATTCCTACACTGGTTGCAGAGAAGGATGTTTGTTTGCAGGTCATAGGTCAAGTCTTTTGTTTAGGCCTTCCTATGAAATACTTATGCAAGCCTATCTCGTGAGTTGTGACTTATTAGACCTGATTCCTCCGTTGGTTTCATTCCTCTATACTGAGTTCCAAGCCCTAAGTTCAGTGCATCACCTAGTAGGTAGTTTGCTTTCAGTCATTTCCCTATCATGCATTCCTTCTATCCCTTTCCCTCAAAAGTTTTACTTTCCTATTTAAGAAGAAAATTAAGGTGATTATCCAAGAGGAACCAGCCTAGAATCTGGAGGTTTCATCTCAGTTAGCATAGGTCCCACAACCTGGAGATGATTCCCTTGTTATACTGGATTATCAAGACCAAGAGAGCTTGAGATCAGAGGCGCAAATTCAGTGTATAACACATATCTCAACCCAAATTTATAGCAAAACCAAATGTAACTGTCATGCTCATGATCATCATCGCAAGAAAATTTCTAGAGCCTGTCAACATACTTTTCAAAATATTGCTTCACCTCATACACATCATCATGCTTCACTTCCCTTTGACCAACCCATTCTTGATTCAATGGAGGAAGCGAATTTAAACAAAGTTAAAAAGAACAAACATGACAATGCAATTTGTATCTTAGATTCTATTATAATTAATCTATATGAATTAGATACTCTTGATGATGATATTCTTGATGCTAATAATGATATTCATGCTAATTATTTTGATGACATATATGAGACTATTGATATTGATCATGATTTACCAGCTATGCTTTCACAATAGTTATCTATCACTCCTACTAATGAACACAACGACCTATCTTCGCAGTAGGGTCCTTGTTTAGAGCTAGCTATTGTTCCATCTAATGTGCTTGATGTTGCTTCTCTTGTGAATTACCCACCTTCACTAAACACTATGGACTGAGATGGGGGGCAGGCGATACACTTGACTAGCTCCTCTTGTGTGATGGTTTTTTCATTTCTTTTTTGTTTGCTTGTTTGTTGTGATGTGCTTCCCCCATGTTGTGATGCTTGTTTCATGTTTATATTTCTTTAAATGACCCTTGTTTCTTAGTTGGTGCAAGGTTATAAAGGAATCTCAGTGACATAAACATTATTCTATTTGTATCTCACTTCTTCTATATTTCATTACATGTTATGTTGTGTTTGTGCCACTGTTTGTACATGTGCCTTTTGTTGTCTTCTTGGGATGATGAAAAATGGTAGCTACCTATTCTTTTTGGTCTCTATGATGCAAACCCAAAAATACTCTCCTTTGTGACTCTTACGTTCCTTCCTTCCATTTTTCTTGTAGTTCTACTACCTTTTGGGGATGATGACAATTCATTTTGACATAATCATGAGTTATCATATGTCCTACTAACCCCAGAGTTGGTAGATCCCTTTTGTGCTTTCTTTTTTCATGTCCTCATTTCCCTTGATTTTTCCTTTCTTGGGGGTATTTCATAGTGGAAACATTTCTTATGGATGCATGTACACTTCATTAAATTAATTGCTCCTATTAAGGCCTTTACAATGGATTTAACGTGGGGACATACACTCTGCTTCACATTAATCACACATACATTTATTCAATGATGTTTTTTAGTGGGTCCTTAGACTGATCCAC
>MU225222.1:1689907-1693523 GCA_018584345.1 Thuja plicata
GTGTATGTATATGTATATGTATATGTATATGTGTGTGTGCACACACACACACACACACACACACACACATGTATATAAATCTATATATGTATATATATATAGTGTAATTTTTTTTATTAACAAATATATATATAAATAATATATGTATGTATTTATAATGACCATGTAATAGTACTTTACCCTTAATAGAATTCAGATATAATATTTTTTCATTAGATACTTCTTAAAAATTATCCTTCAACTCCTTTGATGATCTTCTTTTATATACTCATTTTCATATCTGTATATTAAGTATGATATATACTTTTTATTTCTCTTTTTCTCCCTTTTTTTCCCTCCACATCTTCTCTATTTGTATATCTCCGCACCAATTGAAGAAAGTTATCTTTTTAAATAGAGACAACATTTCAAGAGGTTATGTCCTTTTAAATAATCATATGTTTTCTTTATTAATTTATGACTTTTTAAAATAGATTGCAACCCTTTATAGATAAGAATAATCATTGCCTTGGAGATCACTCTGCGGTGTGATGGTAAGTCACAAGCCCTGTTGAGAGGGCAACCAAGGTTTGACTCACACCCCCCACATTTAAAATGCAAGAACAAAGAATGATGGAGATCAAATGTTGTATGAAAGAATGAAGAACAGTTGTTTGGCTCACTGTTCAAGGTGGTTTGAAGGCGTTGATTATCGCTGACAATACATAGATTCCTGCACTATGTCCTGCATGCATGTGAGGTTACTATGGAGTGTCATTCCTACGTGGAACTAGTAGGTGGATGGACAAACTAGGAGACATAAGGGTGTCGATAGAGGGAGATACAAGGAGTTAGACTGTTGAGCTACGCATGGAGTGATAAGGTGGTCGTTGTCGAGGGTCGGAGAGATAAGGTGTGATAGTAGGTCTGGCATGGAGGGTCATTGATGGAGGTGTTCATCATGTGGAGAGTTATAAGGAGGGCACGATAATACCAATTGGTGGTTGAAGAGGAAGATATAAGGAGAATTTGGATTAATAAGGAGGGGAGTGATGTATAGCCCAAGTCTAGTTGTTACCGACAATCAACTTGACTGTTCTCTAAGGTCTCTTACACAAACCTTATAGGGTATTACTTCACCCCAACTTGAGGACGTAACTAAGATCTTCACCTCAAGTGCCCTAGACCAGGCTTACACTGTAAAGCTACTATTTCATGCTATTCAACCCATTAGGATAGGTTCATCCCCCAAGTTAAACCGATGGTTTTCTCCTGAGGAACATAATGACACACACTGCACATGGAATCCATTAAAATATGTTTTTTCTTATTCACAAGAACTAAGCTATTATAGGATGATATGATCTATGTCTATCCCCCTTCTCTAATCTATCTATATTACTCTACATCTATTACAAGAGCTTTTCAGCTATATATACATCCATCAAAATATCTCCCAAAATATCTGATACTCGTGGACAACTTCAACCACCCTGCAAAGGTGGCCAAACTAAGCAATAAATGACCCTTCCAAAATAGGAATAGGTGTCCCTAATCCTTTCAAGAAAAAATGACATGTAGAGAGTCATTGCAAGTGACCTAGCTAGTCACAAACGTCACATCCGCATTTCCTGGGTCATTAACCGACATTACCAAGCACTAGAGTTGACTATTCTAAACAGCAGAAATAGCATCACTTTCCAACCCTGACAAAAAACAAGGTCACCGATGGTTATCATCAACAAGAATCACTGACGACCATTGCCAACAAGCATCGCTAACAAACACAAACTGATGGATAGAAATTAACATTGCCAACACACAGAAATGAACAAGCATTGTTGACGAACAAAAACCGACGGACATCATCGACAAACAGTGTAACTTAACTTAGGTGCTCCTGCACCATACTCCCCAAACAAAAAGAAATCAACTTCCAGGTGATTGGAGTAAGTCAGGATTGATGCCTAACTTCTTAAAATCAGTTTCTTGTACCCATGTAGCCTCTGAATCATCTTTGCCCTTCCATTTGACCAGTTGTTCCATATAGGTTTGTCTTCTAGTCTGCTTGGAAACTCTTGAATTCATAATCATGTCTACCTGTAGTTGGGGTATAACAGGAAGTTTAAGCACTTTGAGATCCTCAGTATCTCCTGCAAGATCAGAATCTCCTTCAGGAATTGGACCTTTATAGGATACCAAATTTGCCACATTGAAACTAGGAGATAATCCTATGTTTGTAGGAAGATCAAATTTATAAGCATTAGACCCATATCTTGCCAATATTGCACAAGGGCTTATCTTCCTCATATGAAGTTTACTTGGAACTCCTTTCTACAATCTTGCCTTATTGAGGTGCACCATGACCAAATCTCCGACCTAAAATTGAGCATCTCTCTTCCTTACATCTACCTTCTGCTTGATATGAGTGGTACTCTCTATCAATGCTTCTTTGACTGATTCATGGACCTCCTTCATGGATTGAGTAAAACCTTCAACATACCCACTCCTCTCTGTATTGCTACCAAGATCCCTTAATTCACATATACCCCTAGGATGAATCCCATACACAATTTCAAAAGGGCTCTTTCCAATGGACCTATTGACTGTATCATTGTAGGCAAATTCTGCTTGAGCAAGTAACTGATCCTGTGATTCTCCATACTCCTTGGTAAGGCATCTCAAAAGATTACCTAAGCTCTGGTTCACCACTTCAATCTAACCATCAGTTTGTGGATGGTAGGCTGAGCTAAAAGAAAGATTTGTACCAAGCTTCTGCCACAAAGTCTTCCAAAAATGACTCATAAACTTGGAGTCTCTATCCAACACAATACTCAAAGGTAATCCATGTATCCAAACTGCTTCTCTAAAGAATAGATTGGCTATGTAACAAGCATCATGTGTGGTTTTGCATGGGACAAAATGAGCCATCTTGCTGAACCTGTCAACAATTACAAAGATGTTGTCCATTCCTTGCTTGGTCTTTGGTAACCCAACAACAAAATCCATACTAAGGCATTCCCATGGTCTATTTGGGATAGGAAGGGGCTGATACAATCCTGCATTGGATGAAGTCCCTTTTTCCTTCTGACAAACTAAACAAGTCTCTACATACTTCTGGATGTCCCGATTCATTCATGGCCAATAGTAATACCTTTTGACCAATTCTAAGGTCTTATTCAACCCAAAATGTCCACTTAGGGAACCATTATGTTTTTCCTATACTAGATTCTCCCGCATAGAACCCCTTGGTATACAAAGTTTTCCTCCCTTAAATATAAGACCTTCCTAAAGAGTATACTCTGAATATTTACTATGAAAATGATTTTGATACTCTTGACATACCTTGTATGCTGCTGCAAAATCTTCATCTGCTGGATATAGATCTTTGAAGCTTTCAATGCCAATGCTTCTTAGCTGAACTTCTTGCACCAGGAGTAACCTTCTACTCAATGCATCTGCCACCTTATTTTGTACTCCCTTCTTATGCTTAATTTTGAAGTTAAAGGCTTGGATGTATTCCACCCATTTCATATGCTTGTGACTGAGTTTATCTTGTGAACTCAGAAAACTCAAAGCCTGATTGTCGGTAAAGACAACAAATTCTTTAGGAAGTAGATAATGTCTCCATTTCCTT
>MU225222.1:1693573-1722601 GCA_018584345.1 Thuja plicata
GCTTGTGACTGAGTTTATCTTGTGAACTCAGAAAACTCAAAGCCTGATTGTCGGTAAAGACAACAAATTCTTTAGGAAGTAGATAATGTCTCCATTTCCTTAGTGCTTGCACTAATGCATACAATTCTAAATCATATGAGGAATACTTTTTCTTTGCATCACTGAGTTTCTCACTATGAAAAGCTATAGGTTTTCCCTCTTGACTCAATACTGCACCGACAACAATATTACTAGCATCACATTCCACAGTAAACAATCTGTCAAAACTAGGAATTGTCAAAATTAGTTGAGTCATTATTCTCTTCTTCGGATGCTCAAATCCTTCATCATCCAGCTCATTCCATTGGAACTTAGCTTTCATACCTCCTTTGATGGTATCTAAAATAGGTGCACTAATCTCACTAAACTGTTTGATGAATTTTCAGTAAAATTGTGCCAAACCATGGAAGCTTCGTACCTCCGTAGCTGATTTTGGTGTAGACCAATTCAAGATTTCTTCCACCTTTCTTACATCCATCTTCAAGTTACCTCCAGAGATAACAAAACTGAGATATACCAATTCTTGCTTCATGAATTCACTCTTTTCCAAGTTGATTGTCAACTTTTCTTCATGCAATCTATGCATTACCAATTGCAAATGTCTAAGATGATCCTCTTTTGTCTTGTTGAGCACCAAGATGTCATCTAAGTACACTACAACCCATTTTCCAATGAAGTTCTTCAAAACCTCATTCATCAATCTCATAAATGTGCTTGGGGCGTTTGACAACCCAAAAGGAATAACTAGCCATTCATACAATCCTTCAGTAGTCTTAAAAGAAGTCTTCCACTCATCTCCCCCTTTAATCCTTATCTGATGGTATCCACTCTTAAGATCTATCTTGGAGCAATATCTAGCTACACCAAGACAATCCATCAAATCTTCTATCCTAGGTATTGGAAACCTATACTGGATAGTTATCCTATTTATGGTCCTGGAATTAGTACACAACCTCCAAGTACCATCTTTCTTCAGGGCTAAGACCGTGGGAATAGCACAAGGACTTATGCTCTCTCTAATCAACCCTTGGTCAATTAGTTCCTGGATTTGGTTAGAAATCTCTACATTCTGCTACGGAGTCATCTTATAAGCAGCTTTATTTGGAAGTGAGGCTCCTGGAATGAAGTTAATTTGATGACTAATGGATCTATCAGGTGGTAAGGTAGCTGGTTGACCATTACTAACTATAGCCTAATATTGAGTTAACAATCTTTGGATTTCTAAAGGCAACTCTTCTCTTTCATTCCTCTTCTCATTTTTTGGTTTTAGAACCAAAGCAAAGCCTACTCCATCTTCTTCCAATGTTTTTAGGAATTCTTTCTCACCGACCATCAATAGGTTGGGACCTCTTTTTATTTCCTTCTCTTCTTCCAAGATTGACTGTACCCTAAAATTCATGCCATCCTTCTTAAAGGAATAGGAATTCTCAGCTCCATTGTAGACTACACATCGGTCATACTGCCAAGGTCTACCTAATAGCAGATGACACGCATCCATGGGTAGGATATCACACAAAATTCTATCCTTATACCTCCCTATGGACAATTCTATCCAAGCTTGTTCATTGACTATTACATGTTGATCTCTATTCAACCAAGTAACTTTATAAGGATTAGCATGGGGAATCCTTCTCAATTACTTCTAAAGAAACAATATTATCAGTAGATCCTGAATCTATGGTAACTTTACAGACCTTACCGAGTATTTTGCAATTGACTCGAAACAAAGATATTCTTTGGCTTGGCTCTTCTTTGATGGGCTCTTTTAGGAGTGTTCTCTGAACCATCAAATGCTCTCCCATCTCTGATCCTATGGGGATATCTATAGTCTTTTTGCTAGAAGACTCTTCTTGCACATAGTTAGCTCTTTTCTCTCCTCCTTAGGAAGTAGAGCTCTTTGCAGGACACTGATATGTAGGGTGCCCAAGTTGCTGAAAATTGTAGCACTTCATAGAAGAGAAATAAGATCCTCTTCCTTGGCCATCAGTCCTTCCTCTTGAACTGTTATTTGGACCTCTTCCTCTGTTGCAACCACCTCTAGTGTTACTAGATTCTCCTTGATTCTCGATAAGTTTATTCTCACTCTGATTCTTAGCTTCAAGATTTCTTCCTCCATATCCTCCTTTATGACCTCTATTGTCTCTTCCTCTACCTCTATTGTTTGATTTCTATTTCTTTTTGAAATTTTCTTCCACTTTAAGGGCTAATTGATAGCATTGGTGGATAGTCTTGGGACTTAAGAGACTAATTTCTTCTTGAATGCTCCATTTAAGGCCATTCTAATATCTTGCCACTTTTAGGCTTTCTTCTTCCATCACATGGGACCTTAATCATAGCTTATGGAATTCTTCTATATGGGCACTGACCTCTAAGTCTTTCTTCCTTAGATTCTACCTTTTCTTATGCAGTTGCACTTCATAATCATCAGGAAGATAAGTTTCTTTCATCTTTGCCACCATAACTTTCCAACTGGTTATGGGGTTCTTGCCTCCCTTTACCCTTTCATCTTGGACAAATTTCCACCAAGTGAGGGCAGTCCCTCTCAATCTTGTTTTGGCTACTCTGACTTTCTGAGCTTCGATCACATTATCACAATCAAAGTGATTTTCAAGACCTTCTATCCATTCCATAATTAATTCTAGATCCATTTTGCCACTAAATAGAGGCACACCTTCTAAGGACTTACCACTCATTGCCTTTAATGCTTTCAAGAATGGTTCTTCTTGAAGTATCAGGTCTGGCTCTAGGATCATGTCCTCCTTAGCCACTTGTTTACCCTTCTCATCAGCTTCCCTCATTAGTTCACTAACTGTTGTAGTTTGAAGCTCCGGTTCTTCTAGTTTATACGCCATTTCAGCTAACTGCTCTTTCAGGAGTTTGTTTTGCTCCCTTTGCTCATCCACATTCCTTGCTAGCTCTGTGTTGGTCACCATATTGGATTAATTCATAGGCTCTTCTAAAAATCACACCCAAACAACACAAGCCCAATTCTCAAACTTGCTCTGATACCAATCTGATGTATAGCCCAGGTCTAGTTGTTATCGACAGTCAGCTTGATTGTGCTTGTAGGTCTCTTGCACAGACCTTATAGGGTATTGCTTCACCCCATCTTGAGGAAGTCACTAAGATCTTCACCTCAAGTGCCCTAGACCAGGCTTACACCGTAAACCTACTATTTCATGCTATAGAACCCATTAGGATAGGTTCATCCCCCAAGTTAAACCGATGGTTTTCTCCTGAGGAACATAATAACACACACTGCACATGGAATCCATTAAAATGTGTTCTTTCTTATTCACAAGAACTAAGCTATTATAGGATGATATGATCTGTGTCTATCCCCCTTCTCTAATCTATCTATATTCCTCTACATCTATTACAAGATCTTTTCAACTATATATACATCCATCAAAATATCTCCCAAAATATCTGATACTCAGGACAAATTCAACCACCTTGTAAAGGCAGCCAAACTGAGCAATAAATGACCCTTCCAAAATAGGAACAGGTGTCCCTGATCCTTTCAAGAAAAAATGACACATAGAGATTCATTGCAAGTGACCCAACTAGTCACAAATGTCACATCCACATTTCCTGGGTCGTTAACTGACATTACCGAGTGCCAGAGTTGACTTTTCTGAACAATAGAAACAGCGTCAGTTTTCAACCCTGACAACAAACAAAGTCACTGACGGTTATCATCAACAAGCATCACTGACGAACACTACCAAAAAGCATCATTGACAAACACAAACTGATAGATAGAAACTGATGGACATCGCCAACAAACAAAAACAAACAAGCATTGCTGACGAACAAAAACCGACGGACATCACCGAAAAATAGTGTAACTTAACTTAGGTGCTCCTGCACCAGGGAGACATAAAGATATGATGATGCTACAACCATATACAAATATGGGAGGTGTTAGTGCCTCAAGAAATGAGATGTAATCACCTTAGGGATGGGGTCCCCCAAATGTGACCCCACTGGTTCATAGCTCCAGTCAAAAGCGATTACCGATAAAAAAAGAATAATCATTGCCTTATAATTCACAAGAAAAACACTCTCCATAATAAGTGCTATATTACAAAATGAGGGATAAGATTAGTAAACTTTTTGAAAATAATAAAATAAAAATGGCTCTCAACTTGCAAAAAAGTGGAGAAAATCATCGAAGGGCTTTAAATGTTATTCAATCGAGAGATCCTGCTCGAGCTTGTGGTGGGATTTTTGCAAACAGATTTGAAATTATAGGTAATTATCCTCCCTCTACCCTAAGGGGAAATGTTTTGGAGAAAAATCATTGGAACCCCTACTCTTCGTTGAATAACTATGGGAGGGAATGACAACCTCAGAATTTGTATTCAAGATCTAGCAATAGAGGACAAATAATCATGGATGGAAAGTACTTATGGGAAGAATAGCATGATAGGAAATGAACGCTCATGCTAGGTTAGAATGAAATGAAAAAGAAGAAAACTTTTCTAGAAAAAACTTGGTGATCATGTATGGATGACTCCCATCACTTCAAAGATTCCTAAAGGCACTTCTTGATATAATTTGTTACCCCTAGGAGAAAATTGGAGGCCTGTTTGTGTTGCTTCTTCCACAACCTTACCCTTTTCCCAATCCACGAATGAAATAAATAAGATGTTATATCATTTGAATCCCTCTAGAAATCATAAATTTGTGCACCATAAAAGTCAAGCTAATAAAATATGGGGAAATGCAATTTCCAAATCACATGAAAATTTAAGGAACCATAAGTCTTGGCATGTGTTAAATCACCAAGCAAAGTAATACAATAAGAAATCCATGTCTTAAGCACATGTTTGGCAAAATAAAACTAAAGAAGCAAACCCTAGATCTATGGGCATTGGAAAAGAATCTAATATGGCGATCAAGGAAGAAAAATGTGCCAAGGGTTTGAGGGATCATTGCAAGAATTTTGGTCTTTTTTCCAAGTGGTGTGGGAACGGACAACCTATTGCAAAAATTGCAGACTGGTGGGAACAAACATATGTGGGCTAGGTAAGTATTACTACTCTTCCTAATTTTTTTTTATATATTGACTGTAGACTGGAAGCCTTAAAACATGAACTGTTAGTTGGGGATTATGTTTTATTATCTGAGGTATAACTTCATATCCATTGACTGGAAACCAAATTATAACTCGAGTTTCCATAAATTCAATAAAACATCAAAATGGATTAGACTTACAAATATACCTATTGAACTTATGCATTCTCAAGTATAATTTAAATTAGGAGATGAACTATGAGTTTTTGTAGGATTAGAAGAGGAATGGACACGCTCTTCAGATCTCAAAATTCTAGTTAACATACACATTAACTTAACTCAACTAAAAACCATAGAGTTTATCATAGAAAATGTTTGATACTGCATTAAACCTGAATTTTATATAGGTTCAGTTTCTAATAATATTGCATATAGACTAAGTTGCTTCTTTCACAATAGTAGAAAGTGCCCAACCACTGTACCCCCATAAAGGATAATGGAATCAATATCAACTTCAATAATGAGATGGGGGGGTTCATTGTAGATTTTCAACATAGATTTGAGAAGGAAATCACTAATATTCATCCCTTGGGACCAACCAAGATTGAAGAAGGTGAGATTGTGGATGAAGGATTGCAGAACAAAACTTCTTTAGTAAAGATCCCTATAGTAGGCAATGGAATAAATGGTAACAATAAGGTCCTACGAGGGGATGGAGCTATTAAGGACAATATTGAGAGATCCCTTATTTTGGAAAACAAAATTCTAATGCCAATAGAAGATGGAGTGGGGTCTACAGAATAAAATGATCCTAGGATGCAACAGGCTCTTGAAAAGATTCAGAAAGATGGGGTACTGGAAGAAGATACAACCATCGTCGCTTCTAATAACTAGATATCTGCAGAATAAGTGGAAAAGGTTAAGGAGAAGGATACGTGGGATAGGGCTGTTGAGGAAACTATGCTCGAGGAAGGTGAGAAGGATGAGAATAACATCAATCTAACAATTATTCAAATATGCAATGAGGCAATCAATGATCTTATGGATACGTTTGTGAAATAAATTATTGATGATGATGAAATGGCTCTGCAAAAACAACCGCTAATTATAAAAATCATGGAATTGGGGGATGATGAACAAAATAAGTTAGATGAAGCAGAGATGATGATAGAGATCAAAAACAAGGAAAATGAAGGAGAAACTGAAACCCTTGGAATGGAATAAGTTAAATTAGGAAAGGAAAACCCTAACTGTGCCAAGCAAAATAAGAAGAGAGAGAGAAAATCCTTGTCTAAACTAGGAATTAAAGATGGATCAGCAGAGGGCCAGACTAAATTGACTTTTACATTTTGTGTTGGGAAGGGGAAGGTCCTTCCCAAGGAGCCATGAAGATCATAACCTAGAATGTTAGGGGCATGATTTCCCCTAAAAATTAGAGTATCATAAAACATTGCATTACAAGTAAATCAAATATCACAATGATACAAGAGACTAAACTTGACATGGATGACATTTATACATTTAGGAAAAGACTAGGCATCATGGAAATTATAGGCTCCCTCGAAAACTAAGCTTCTAGAGGATTAGTAGTGATATGGGACCCTAGATTTGTCTATTTCACTAAAGATAGGTGTCAAGGAAATTGGATGAGTGGTTAGGTTAAGAGCATTAAGAAAAATTTGTAGTTCATACATATAAATGTTTACGGTCCAATGCAAAATAGGGAAAAAAGACTTGTGTGGAGAAAAATAGAAAAATATATGTCATATTATAGGAGGGGACTTTAATACCATAATTAGTCATGCTGAGAAGTGGGGAGGGAGTTTGAAAGTATCTCAATGTGCAATTGAATTTAGGGACCGGGTCAATAGAAACAATTTTATGGAAATTAATACTGCTAGGGACACATTCAAATGGAATAACAGGTGGAGAGGATTCAGTCTTATATCAGAAAAATAGACAAGTTCTTTCTTAGAGAAAGTATGACTGACTTCCCTCACAACCTTTCTAAATAAATTCTCCCTATATCTGTATCAGATCATTACCCAGTTCAGCTAACCATTAGAGAGGACACCAGGCCCAAATGATGCCCTTTTAAGTTTGAAAACATGTGGTTGAAAGAAGATAAAGTGACTGTGCTGATAGAGAAATGGTGGAAGGAAGTGGATATTTCAAGATCAAATCTATATTTAGAATGATTAAAAAAAAAAAATTAAAAAAAAGAAAAGCAAAAATCAAATTGTTGCAAAGGAATAAAAATCACTTCAGCAACATCTTTGAGACAAAGGTGAAATTAGAAGAAGAAATAGAAAAGGTCAATAGTGTTTTAATCAAGAAGGGAATGGATGAGAAACTCTATCTTAGAGAAAAGGAATTATTAGCTGAATATGAGGATGTCTTGGATAAGGAAGAAAATTTTTGGCATAAAAAATCTAGAGAAACGTGTCTGAATGCGAGGCATAAGAACACAAAATTCATCCATAACAACACCAAACAAAGAAGGACTATTAACCAAATAACTAAGATTAAAATTGGCTATGGAAGTAGTACCGATGACTCTAATCAGATTGCAGTTGAGGTTGTATGGTATTATGAGAATATTTTAAATAAATGGGAGGGCTCTTTTTTGGGAGATAAGAATAACATTCTAGAAAATGTTGATTATATCAGAAGAACATAATAAGAGTTTAATTACTATATTTTATAAGGTAGAGGTTGAGGCAACACTAATGCAAATGCACCTAGACAAGACACCAAGACCAGATGGGTTCTCATCCTCCTTCCAGAAGTATTGGAATTTCATAAGAGATGAGGTGAAAAATGCTTTAAAAGGGGTGATGAACTCAGGAAATATGCTCAAGAAAGTTAACAATACTTTCTTAGCCCTTATCCCCAAGAAATACAAAGTAGACAATTTTGATGACTTTAGGCCACTAGAATTATGTAATACTATTTATAAATTAATCACTAAAACCATAACAAGTAGAATACAAAAGTTTCACCCTTTCTTAATTAATGAATATAAAACAAGCTTTATCCTTGGGAGGTCTATGTATGATGGAGTTATTATATCCCAAGAAGCAATTCATTCTATTCAGCAGAATGGTGATCCAAGTATTTAATAAAGTTAAATATCAAGAAGGCCTATGATAAGGTAGAATGACATTTCCTTTGCAAATTTCTGGAAGCCTTTGGCTTTGAAAAACAATGGATCAGCCTAATCTTTGAGTGTATATCCAGTCTAAAAATGTCAATCCTTGTAAATTGTACCCCAGAGGGTTTTTTCAGTATATCCAGAGGATTGAGATAGGGTGCTCCTATATCTCCCTTCTTATTCATAATTATGATAGAATCTCTAGGTAGATCCATAACAAAGGCTAGAGAAATGAATCTTGTTAAGGGTATCAAAATTACCAGTGGAATAGACCCTACCACACACCAATAATTCATCGATGACACCATACTTTATGGCCAAGAAGAGAGACAACAAGCACAAGAATTTAAAAACATACTAGATTCCTACACTGAAGCCTCATGACAGGAAATAAGGAAAAATTAAATATTTCTTTCTTTAATACTGATTTGAACACGAAAAATGCAATATGTAATATTTTGAAGTTAAAAAAAGGCAAATTGTCATGCAAATACCTTGGGTTGCCTTTAGAGAAAGAATGTAGATCCACAAAACTATGAGATCAATTGGTGCCTTGAATAAAGAATATAACATAATATTGGAAATAAAGATGGCTCTCCTCTGTAGGGAGAGAAACTATGTTAAAATCAATACTGTCAACAATGCCAATCTATCAACTACCTTGCATAAATGTCCCCACGGTAAAGAAGGAGGAATTGAATAAACACCTGAGAACTTTCTTTTAGCAAGGAATTAATGGGGGAAAAAAGAAGAAGAAAATATCATTATTAGCATGGGATAAGGTGTGTAGGCCTAAGGAGGAAGGGGTGATGGAATAAAAAGTATTAAGGAACAAAGTAAAGATTCAGGTGCTAAACTAATATGGAGAATGTATAAAAACTCTCAACTACAATGGGTTAAAATCCTAAGTCACAAATACCTTAACATGACTCAACAAGTATTTTAAGGATGGTTTCCCCCAAAGGCACGCGTATATGGAACTTTATGCTAGATTGCAAAAGCACTATAACTAAGAAATTAACCTAGAACCTAGGCACTGGAGAACAAGCTTTGTTTTGGTCTGACTATTGGGGTGGTTGTACAACTATCGAAAGACCATCTAGGGCCTAGAGATGAGTAAAATAAGAGGAAAAGAGAATAATGTGTATGAAAGCCCCCAAAAAAGAGATGGTTCAAGCTCAACTTTGATGGTGATTCACAAGGTAATCTAGGTCAAGAAGGCATAGGATGTTTTCTTCACAATTCATATGCGATTGAGGTGGTAAGGCATACAAATCCAAAAGGTGTCAAAACTAATAACATGGTTGAGTTGAAGGCCCTTGTGCAAGGGCTTCTTGATCGGTTCTATTAAAGCAATCAGAAACTAGGCTCTCACCAAGACTCAGGGATTGGACATCCTACCAAGCAGCTATCCTCCTCATAAAAAATCATTTAATTTATCAACCTAGGGATGTAGTACTTGAATGGGTCAACAAGATATATGCACCAACTATTTTACTCAGACCACGCCATGGCTGTAGGAAACAAATTGCTTGAAAGGGAAACTAGTCTATAGCTATAGGAAACAAATTTCTTGAAAGGGAAACTAGTCTGTCACTCCAAGAATTAAATACTAGAAAGGGAATGCAGAAACAAAGGTATTGAAGGAATGCAAAGACTTGAAAACACAACTATAATGGCTCAACATTTCTATCACTTTGGTTGTAGGAAGTAATAGATTACCCTGCGGCTTTGGCTGCAGGAACTGTGTTAACACCAAAATTATGATAACAAGATGTAGGAAAATGAAACTATATGCAAATTATTCTAACTAATATGGATTCCTCACTAAGTGTTCCCCCTTGAGTGAGTATTTGAACTCAATTATACTGAACTAAATATCAACACCTCATTTTCTATTGATTGAAATAGAAAGTACAAGATTTCATATAAAATTGTAAAACAACAGAGTGAAACTGTATTCTGCTAACTGATAATTCCCTCCTTCTCACACAGGAGTGGGACCTATTTAAATAAAAACATCTAACTATCCTAACTTCTCATGCTATACAAAATGCAGAGTCATTTATTTGGAAATCTAGAAACTGGAAAGCGGGAAAAACATAAGACATTCATGAAGAAGGAAAGATTTGTTATGACAAAGGAAGAACAAACCTAGCTTCCCACTTCTTCCTAGATTTCCTCAAAGGAACTCATAACTCTATGACTCGGTCTTCACTCATCTACTTCCACATTCATACTATTGGAACTGCCACTTCAATTTGCATTTACTTCACCAACGGTCGAGTCAACTACAGGAACAGGTCGGGGTATCCAGCGCATGGTGCATTCACCTAGTCAACCCTTCTCTTTCTATTTATACTCTACATCTTAAATGTTAAATTCAAGACATCCAAGGAAATACTCCATCAAACACGCATACATTCCTTCATGTTAAAATAGCAATTACTTATAAGAACATAACCATAAACTTTGCATAAGTAATATAGCACTAATTTCCATGTGTTTATATGTTTAAAAGCATTAAACCATAGCAGATATCTTAGTAGCTACATGCAACATAATAACATAAAGAGTATAAAGTTTCAACAAATATAATAGGAAATCATAAATATGTACTGATAAAAACTCATCCTAGGGTCTCTAAAAATAGGGCATATAAATGCCTCATCATTCTCCCCCCTATGAAGACTATTGCTTATCCTCATGCACAGATACATTCCTAATTCACAAAAGTAGTTGCAGATCCCCTACTAAAGTGTCCCCACCACTGGTACTGGTCAAGTGCCAAAAAAACCCATTTGTGTGCTTCATTTTGTTGTTTTTGTTGGCTTCCAACTGCTCATCAATTTTATTGTCCACACAGTTGTAGAGTGGCCACAGGAGAATTGGTGGTTAGAATGTAAGGGGAAGCCACAATTTTGTTCTTACCTACCTTCCCAATTGTATATACCATTGGAAACATTTTACATCTACCTTGAGGTTAATAACGCTATGAGGTTCAACCTTTTTCAATGTAACCGTCAACCTGTTCCAACGCTTGATTATGTCGTCTATTGCCCTTTGCCCTTCTTCTAAGGGAAGATTCTCAAAATTTTCATAAATTTTTTCTTTGTTCCTAAGAATCCTTTCCCTGTGTTGCTTCTCTCAGAAACCATAAGCTATTTCCCACCATTCATAGTACATCTATTTTGGGTCCCCATTCTCAGGCCTCGGGGGCAGGATAACTGACAATTCCCTTGTTCTATACTTCCTCAGTTGTTCTACGTAATTAATCTCATTTTGTTTCCATGATACTAATGCAGGTAAATGTACATCACCAATAAACAATAAAGGATTCCAATTAACATCAGATGAAACATCATAGTTGTGCAAATACAGCTCACAGAGGAGATTCCTAATGGAATCAGGGAGACCTTTGTATGCTACCACAAATTCTTGTGGAGAGTCAATATTAGGGTCAAAATCCTCAATAATTCACATCAATTTAAATAACAGGAATTATTCTTGTAGGCATAAAGCATACACCCTTGGGGGTGGCCGGTGGTCCATAATCTGAGGGACTAATTCCCTAACTAAATTCAATCTATGTTTCATATGTTGTACTTCCTTCTTTTGCCTATCTATTTCGTATTTTAACTTATTTTCCTCTACTTCCCATAGTTTTGTTTCATACTAAATCTTATTATAATAGTCAATGGAAAGAGTTTGAAGAGTTATCTTTGGTTGCTCTTCTGATTGGCCATACCCTATTTCCTTTTGTTTTGTTTCATTCTATCGTTGTTCCTTTTGTAATTGATCTTCTACATACAGGACCATTGGTCTAGTTGTTTTTTCAAGAGTGGCACTGATATTACCATCCATCTGCATTCCCTCCTCAAGAAGAATCGCATTAATAATCTTTGCTTGTGTTGTTTCCTTCATATTCGTGGTCGCAGGATCCTGCTCCATATCCTCCTGAACTTCCTATAGTGGACTTCCTAATTGTGGCCCTTCAGATAATGGTTCCTCAATAGGAACCTCATGAGTAATTCATGGGCCAGTCCCTATAGATTTATATGTTGTCTCCGAGTGTATGGTGTTCAAACGAACACTTCTTCTTGGCAGGGTCTCCAACGTAACTGTAGGCTATTTTTTTGAGATGATCTTTTCCTTTTGAAGGAAGTGGTTGTTGGAGTTGTGACAGACAAAGTATCCATGAAAGTTGAAGCTGTAGGATAAACATGGTTATCATCTTTCAAATGCTTGGCTTCCTTTTCTTTTCCCTTTTCTTGGTGTTGAGCAGCATGTTCTGTAACAGGAACTTGGGAGGTTATGGGAACCTCTATTTCATCCTCTCCCATGCTATGGTTTGGGTTTCTAGTTACCCTAGTCTCTTATTCTATGCCTAAAGAAGAAGGGTCTCAACGAGAGGATTCTGGCATAGAAGATGCAGGGTTCTCTGAAACAAGATTTTCCTCAGGGTTATTCCCCTGCTCTTCTTGAACTTGTTGATTTTGTGGCTCCCCTTCAATTTGCACGTGTTGTACCACTACGAACTCTTCCCAGCTCATGGGTGAAACATCTCACAATGCCTATCCCATAAGAATTTTAATCAACCCATGGTGGGTTACAACATTTTGTCTTCCTTTCTTGACTTCATTAGCACTTAGATTTAACAAAGAATATAGAAAATTGGGAACATTGACTAAGCGTCCATGCCATAAATGGCTGAGCAACTTGAAATGTACTGCTTATAAATATGAAAACATCCCTTCATAGGTTAAATGCCTAATAATGTGAATTGCAAGATGTGGGTATTCTCCTGGAAGAGAGAGTCTTTTTGCTCCTTGTTTGCTCATTTCCATCCTTGGGTCCATTGGAATGGTGAATTATTCCCACGTCAACTATGTGTCATGCCCATGTGGAAATGCCTCACCAATGGTAGGGAGTCCTGACACCTCTAAAATTATTGCCTTAATAGCGTCAACCTGCAAAACCTTGATGTAGGCAATCCCATTGCTAAGAGTTCTTAGGAACTCCAATAATATTGCTTCATCATACCCAGTCAGACAGACAAAATAGGTAAGCCACCCTACCCTGTTAAACACCTACACGCTGGCCATGTCTTGCAACAACGATGAATGGTCACCCAACTCATGCCTGATTGGAGGGCCTTCCATTCTATAGCTAAAAAAACTTTTAACCCCAACAATGGCAACCATGATACAGTCAAATGCTAAAAACAAGATTACCCTACAAATTATGCCACCTTTCCATTCTGAACTCCCAAATGCCCTTCTTCTCTCTGTTCAAACCCTTCTATTTTTTACTGTGGTTTTTGGACTAAATTATGTCACTGAGGTTTCTAAAAAGTTCTTGGTAAGAAGAGGCATGAAGAAATTTGAATAATATGGCTTGAGACTTTGTTTTGCTGAAGTAAATATGGCAATAAATAATTGCACACAGGGGTTTGTCACATCACCTTAGCAAGATGACTATGGATTAATGACAAAGTACATTTTGTTTAAAGATTATTAGCTAGTGAGGTAAGGTTATTAATGATGACACAATCATCCCCTACAAAAAATATGACATATGTCCTCACATGCATGGGTTAAGGTACGGTGACGTGGGATTAAGTGTCATATTAATTACAAGCTTAATGAATAATTATACTAAAAGAAGTAATGTTATTTAAAACAATAAATGTGTAGGAATACCTGGCATCGAATTACCAATGAATTTCCAAATCTGGAAAGATTTGGTGACGTGTGCTGAAAGAATGTGAGCCCTGGAGAAAATGATGATGTGGATGGATGAGCGATGTGGAAGAAAGAAGTGTGACGTGTGATGGAATGATTATTTATTATAAAATAGAATGATTTCCTTGGGAAAATGAAACTTTATTATGACTACGTACATAGAGTTTAAAGAGACAAATAGGGCAGAAGGCTTTCCCATTCAGCCATAGGAGATTCTTCAGCTGCAGGAGGTCCATTTGTTGTAGGAGGTCCAATGGTGGTAGGAGAAATCTCAAACTGCCACAGGAACTCGGCCTTTGTGGTTAGTTTATAGTACAAATGAAGTATGTGACCATTTACCAGTAAATTGAAATGCACATGGTCAATTGCAAATAATTGAACTGCACCATTAGCAAAAAAAAATTGATCTCACAAGGACCAAGCCAATGAGTAGTGAGCTTACCTTGTGTCTCTTGAAACCGTGAATCGTATAAGACTGCCCAATCACTAGGAACAAACCTTCTATTTTGAATGTGTGAATTGTTCCACTTCTTTCTTTTCAAGTGTACTAACTCTATGTTTTGTAGGGAAACTTTCCTCATCTTATCCAAGTTATTGAGGTGCATGAGCCTTTCTCTTTGAGCTACAGGAAGATCTAAGTTGAGTTGCAATGTTGTTCGTAAGGTTTTATACTCAAACTCAATTGGCATTACAATAGTCTTGCCATACACCAATTCAAAGGGTGTAAAACTTGTTGTGTGGTATGCCCACAGAGCTTCCTGCAACCTTCTACTCTAGTCCTTTTTGTGTAGTTGAAATGTCTTAGTCAGGATAGCCTCAATTTCTGTTAGTGATCTTTGCTTGGCCATTTTCCTAGGGGTGATATGGACTAGAATTTATGTGGAGAATATTGTATTCATTCATCAGAGTGGTGATCAAAGTAGAGGTGAACTAAACACCTTGATTTGTGACTAGTTCTCTTGGTACACCATACCTGGTAAATATCTCTTTGTATAAAAACTCAGCAACTCAGTTGTCTCTGCAATGTTTCATAGCTCTTACTTCCACCCATTTTGTTACATAGTCAGTGCAGACCAGAATATAGGAGTTGTCATTTGATGGGGGATTAATGGGTCCGACAAAATCTAATCCCCATTTATTAAATGGAGTAACTACTACCTGAGGCAATAGAGGCATTTCGTCAGACTTGGTCGGTCTGCCCATCCATTGACATCAATCACACTTTCGGGTATAGTTGGTTGCATCCTTACGCAAAGTTGATCAGTAATAGCTAATAGTGAGAACCTTCATTGTTGTCTATTTCACTGCAAAGTGGCCACCACAAGGTTCATCATGGAAGGCGTGTAGGATATCATAAGTCTCATCTTCTTGGACACATGTTCTCAAAATCATATAAGGTCCAGTATAGAAGAGACTCCGGCCAGCCAAGAAAAGTTGAAAGTGTTTTCAGTTAACATCATCTTTTATTTTGGTGAGAAGTGTGGAGGTACCTTTTGAGAGACCAATTAGTTGGCAATATCAGCATACCAGAGGGTATTGGCTGAAATAGAGAACATGTGATCATCTGGAAAGTTGTCATCAATGACATGTGGGTCATCTGCATTCTGCAACCTTGAAAGAAAGTCAACAACTACATTGGTTTTTCCTAGTTTATCCACTATCGTGATGTCAAATTCTTGTAGCAATAGGATCCATCTAGAAAGCCTCCATGTGATAGCAAGAATTTTAGCCAGATATTTGATGGATACATGATCAATATGCACAAATATTTGGTAACCAATGATGTACTGGTGGAACTTGTTTAGCGCATATATGGCAGCCAGAAGTTCCTTCTTAGTGACTATAGTTCATCTCTAGGCCCTACAAATTCTTTCTTATGAAGTAGATGGCATATTCTATAGTACATTCTTTTTATCCTAGGATAGCTCCTACAGCGTGATCAGATGCACAAGTATGAATGTGGAACACTAATGCCCAATTAGGACCTCTAAGGATGGGTGCCTGAGTAAGAACATACTTTAGCTACAAGAAGGAACCGTCACAAGCTATTGTCCATAAAAAGTCAGAATCCTTAGTGAGAAGAGAATACATGGGACCTACCATTTTGTTGAATTCCTTAATAAACCTTTAGTAGTAGCCAAAATTTCCTAAAAAACTTTAGACATCCTTCAAATTTGTAGGTGTGGGTAGATTCATTATAACCTCAATTTTAGTAGGATCTACCTGGATTCCTTTAGTAGACATGTAATGACCTAACACAACCCCTTCCTACATCATCATGAAGAACTTCTCATTATTTAGGGAAAAATTATGTTCCTCACACCTTGTAAGAACTTTTCCCAAGTTGGTTAACGCCTCCTCATAGGTCTCCCCATAAGTGGTGAAGTCATCCATATAGATTTTCATACAATCATGTGAGATATCAGAAAAAATATTGATAACTGCCAGTTGAAATGTAACCGGAGCATTACAGAGACCAAAAATAAATATTGAGTAAGAAAATTTTCCCCAAGGGCAGGTAAATGTGGTCTTCTCCTGATCTTTAGGAAGAATCTTGATCTGGCTGTATCCACTGTACCCATACAGGAAAGAAAAATAATGTTTTCATGTTAAGGAGTCTAGGACCTGGTCAATAAATGAAAGTGGGAAATGATCCTTCTTAGTTGCATTATTGAGCTCCCTATAGTCGACACATACTCACCATTTTCCTCTTTTTGGGGGAATTATTACAAATGGTGAGACCCACTGACTGTCAAAGATTGGATAGATAAAACCGGCATTAAGTAGCTTTTGCAACTCTATTTTCACTATTTCCCTTAATGTAGGATTTACACGCCTCTGAATTTTATTGACATGTAGTTTGTCTTCCTTTAGTTAAATCCTATGAGTACACAATTTGGGTTCCAAGCCTTTTATGTTTGCATAGTCTCATGCAAAATTTGTGGTATGGTCATAGTAGTTTAGCCAAAGATGTTTACTGCTAGGGGGTAAGTTCACTATGAATATTCAAGCAATGGCCAGGGGAGACTTCCAATTATTTCATGAATTATACCATAGAAGCATCTATTAATGGAGGTACTTGGACCTCATGAGGTAGAAAATGGTGGGAGAGTTTCTTAGATGTAGGAGATGGAGGCAATTCTCAATCAGGGTACAAGGTCTGCAGAGAATAGTTATGGGAATTAGACAGTTCATGGGATTTGAATATGGGCCATACTGGTTGTGTAGAATATTTGTGATTACTTTGTCCTCCTCCTATAGTTTTAGGAAGGGGTCCCTCTTCAACATCATTAGTTGGGCTACTGAGTTGACTACCTCAGCCTCTTCTCCTATATCAGGGCAAATTAGTGAAGCTAACTCCATTTGTGGTTGAGCAGGCGGGTACAAGGCTAATGTCTTAGTATGTTGACCATTAGAAATGGTCATATCGCCTGAGTGAAAACCTATATATGCATCAACAGTGGCTAGCCAAGGCTGACCAATAATGATTGGGTAGCCTCCCAAGGTGGCCTTTGGTGAAAGTATCATAAAGTTAGCGGGATAGGACCAAGTTTCTAGATCAACAACTATATCTTCCACTACCCCATCGAGTTTGACTGTGGAACTATTTTCAAGCTACAGGATAGTGTGTGTTTCCTATAGGTTAGTGATGTTGAGTTGTTGCATGATGTCCTTATTCATTATATTTATAGCATCTCCTAAATCTATCAAATCATTTTTAATGGTTGTCCCATTAATGGTAACCTCGACAATTGAGTTGCCTGGGTCAGGATACTTTGGGACAACTATTTTTCCGAGCATTATATCGACAAGTTTCCCCAAGACATGGACCGTTTGGGGATCCCTTCGCTTGTAACCTATATTTTTTAAGTAGACCTCCTTGATATCCTTTCCATAAGTTGGGACATCCTTCATTGCTTTAAAAGTGGAATTTGAACACTAATGTTCTTGAGTTGGTCAAGGATGTCAAAGGTTGCATCGTCAATATGCTTAGAATTTTCATTATGTAGCCTTTGTGGAAAGGGAAGAGGAGCTTACTAAACTTTATCTTGTAATATTGTTGGTCTTATTGGAGTGGTATCTAGAGTTGTTTAAGGACTGGACTCTTCTTGAGGTACTTCATTGATAATAGGAGGAGTAGGTAGAGTAGTGTTTGACCGCAAATGAATGTCATTGATTGTTATAGCATAGGCCGGGTATTTGCTTGGGTCAGTGGCATAAATATTTTTCTAAGGTGTTAGAGGCCTATTATTAGGATTTAGCTAAGGTTGGGAAGGGAGTTGGGTAGGCCTAGGAGATGTCATAGTGATTGTGGGAGGTGGAAAAAGTGCTTGATGTTGAGGCTGAAGTGGTGGCTGCAGGAATCCTTGTTGTTGGTTTGGTCATTGCTAACCACCCTGCCACTGTTGATTTTGCTACCAATTGCCTTGTGGAGGCTGCCAATTCTCTTAGAGTTGTTTCCAATTACCTTGGGGTTGTTACCAATTCCCTTGGGGATTTTTCCATTGAGGACTGGGGTAAGTTTTCCACTGAGGTTATGAATTATTCTAGGGAGAGTATTGATTATTCACAGGAGGTTTCCATTGACTACTATAAAATGGACCATTAAATGTAAGAGGTTCCTGAGGCATACCTTATCTTTGAGCCTATGGTCTTCATTTTGCAATGAAGAATACTTTCTCATCGTCTCCTTCAATTGGTTTATAATTAGTGGGTAGCTGTGCAGTCTCCATATTAGCAACCAACTTGCACCAACAATCTCTCTTTTTCTATCAACAATGTGGACAGAATTATGCCAGAATAGCTTTGACCTCTTCATACTTCTTTTTCACCTGCATTGTTTCAAGTTGTGTGGCTATGTTATTGATTATGTCTTGTTTCAATTCGGACAGCAAGTGTGTGATTTATCTTTGAGAGGCTCCAACTCCATTAGTTTTGCCTATTATAGACATATATCCTCTGCCCTTCTTAGGAGCAGCTCTAGAGTAATCGAGGCAGATTTTCTTGATATCCTCCCATGTAGATTGGGTGATATTACTTGTGACCATGATATCCAAGGTTTCATTGCAACCCTCATTTGTACCCCTAAAAAGAGATTTTTTTGTGACTCCTGGTTGAGCTGATGTTGTGTATTCTTCTGCAAGCTAGACAAGAATCTTGACACATAATCTTCAATACTCTCATCTTCCTTCTATGTCATCTTGAAGATGTCATCCCCTTGCATGTCATTTCCCTAGAGGTACTCCTTATACCTTGTAAAGAATGCACTCTTCATTTCATCCCAATCATGGATAACATCTTGGCCTAAGCCCATAAACCATCTCAATACTGACTCTTTTATAGTTACAGGAAACAATTTGAGCTTATGGGCATCTGTGGTGTAGTCATAACTATTATAGAAGATATCAAAATTAAAGAGAAAGGTATTTAGATCCTCAATTACCAGGCCATAGAATTTTGGAAGGGCTGAAGAGGGGATATTCTTGAGGTTGTTATTATCACACTGGTCAGTAACGAGAAATGGAAAAGTAGGAAATTTCACCATACTGGATGGACCTTGAGGTTGGTGGATGACTAGAGGTAATATATTCTCTTCTTGATGCTTTGGGTACTGGATTATGAGATTGGCCAAGGCTTTAGCAAAAGGATTAAACTCGGGTTGCTCTTCAGGAAGGTGAAAGTTCAGTGGATCACCTTCTAAAGATGATGACAATGATGATGTTGAAATAGGAAGGTTTACAATTGCATCCACGAACTGGCCCTCCTCTTCATCTTCTTCTGGTCCAAATATATCTCCAAATCAATTATTGGGGTAGTTTGGCAAGTACCTTCCTAGAGCATCTCTTATTCTTCTATGCATGCAGCTATATGAAAATTGTGGTGATGGAATGAAAAACTTTGGTGGTGAACTCAATTTTAAAGGAATGTAAATGCTTGAAATAAATTCTATAAATGGCTAAGTTGAACACTTGGCTCGACACCGTCCCTAACAATGGCATGAAAAATGATTGGTTCTATTAAAGTAATAAAAAACTAGACTCTCACCGAGACTCAAGGATTGGACATCCTACCAAGAAGATATCCTCCTCATAAAAACAAATTTATTTTATCAACCCAAGGATGTAGTACTTGAAATGAATCAGCAAGATATATGCACCAAGGATTTTACTCAAACCACGCTATGGTTGTAGGAAACAAATTGCTTGAAAGGGAAACTAGTCTATCATTTTAGGAATTAAATAATGGAAGGGTAATGTGGAAATAAAGGTGGTGTAGGAATGCAAAGACTTGAAAACACAACTATAATGTTTCAACGGTTCTATCACTTTGGCTGGAGGAAGTAATAGATTACCCTGCGACTTTGGCTGTAGGAACTATGTTAACACCAAAATTATGATAACAAGATGCAGGAAAATGAAACTACATGCAAAAGATTCTAACTAATAAAGATTCCTCACCAAGTGGCCTCATTGACTGAGTATCCAAACTCAATTATACTAAACTAAATATCAACACCTCATTTGCTATTGATTGAAACAGAAAGTACAAGATTCATATAAAATTGTCAAACAACATAGTCAAACTTTATTTTGCTAACTGATAATGCCCTCCTTCTCACATAGGAGTGGGGCTTATTTAAAGAAAAACATCTAACTATCCTAACTGCTCACGCTATATAAAAGGCAGAGTCATTTATTTGGAAAGGTGGAAAACTGGAAAGCAGGAAAAATAGAAGACATCCATGAAGAAGGAAAGATTTGTTATGATGGAGGAAGAATAGATCTAGCTTCCCACTTCTTCCTGGATTTCCTCAAAGGAACTCATAACTCTGTGACTCGATCTCTGCTCAGTTGTTACCACCTTAGTACTATTGGAACCGCCACTTCAAGTTGCATTTACTTTGCCAATGGTCAATTCAGCTACAGGAACGGGTCAGGGTATCCAGCGCATGGCGTATTCACTTGGTCAACCCTTCTCTTGCTATTTATACTCCACATCTTAAATGTTAGGTTGAATACATCCAAGAAAATACTTTATCAAACACGCATACATTCATTCATATTAAAACAACAATTACTTATAAGAACGTAACCATAAACTTTGCATAAGTAATAAAGCACTAATTTCCATGTGTTTGTATGTTTAAAAGAATTAAACCATAGAAAATGTCTTAGTGGTTGCATGCCACATAATAAAATAAAGAGTATAGAGTTTCAGCAAATATAATAGGAAAGCATAAATGGGTACTGATAAAAAATCATCCCAGGGTCTCTAAAAATAGGGCATATAAATGCCTCATCACTTCTGATGTGAAAAGATATGAGGGTGGAGAAACTAGCCATTGAAGGATATTCTGCAATTGTGATTAATGTATTGAGAAAAGGATTTATGCAAAATTGGAGACTTAATGCAATACTCACAAGATCTCTACACTCAACTCAATCCCTCAAGAGGACAACCTTAAACCACATAGATAGAGAAGGCAACTCCTAAGAAAATGAATTAGCAAATAAGGGTACAAAATGGGTACACCGTAATTTAATAGGGAAGCAAAATATTGATCTCAATCTCTAGCCATATTAGGACAAGTTAGAAACTGGAAAAACATGGTAGACAATGTTAGAATAAATGTAGCACACACAACTAAGAGGGGTGGTGAATCAATTATGCCCAAAAACTCAAGACCTTTAACCAAATTACCAACTTAATCACAGATCCTAAAGATAAAAATGAATTCAAGAACATAACACAGTAAACAACACATAAAACCAATATTTTTTATGTGGAAACCTTGTTAGGGGAAAAAACATGGTGGGGATCAAACCCACAAGATGAATGTACTTTGTTATAAGCACTATACCCTGTCACATGCATTCAGACACACTGCCTAGATCTCACTGCTCAAATATAACAAGGATCTCAATCCCAAGGAAGGCTCACTATCTTACATCAATCTCTTATCTCAAATCATAAAGGACATATTGTCCAAACTCACAAACTGACAAACAACATCTCTGATATGCCAAAACAGTTCTAATGAAGTACAGCAATTATCTTACTCAATTGCTTATTCCACTCATACATCTTCTCTTTAGCATCTCTTGCTTTTTCTCGTATCTTCTCCCTCTCTCTCCCTTACAAAATGATTACATATTTATACACATTACATTAATTTATCTCAACTAGGTCATCCAAGGACCTAATTACAAAATATTAATTCAATTCAACTCAATTCGCAATGTCATCCATTGAATGTTGGCTAAGGCATAGCAATGATCCATAAGAACATCCTCGAAAATACTCTAGATCCATAAATCATGCCATGATTCATTGCAACATGCTACAATGCCAAGTTGACCAAGAACAATAAGAACAACAACATGTTACATGAAAAATCTTCAAACCCGATGACCAAAGCTAGTGCGATCCAACAATACAAATAGAACATGATCAAAAAACATTAGTAAGCAACATGAAATACCATGACATCAATAAGAACAACTTTGTCTCATAAATCATACTCATTTATATATTTTTTATTAGCAACATTAGTCACCAACCATTGGCATAAAAGAGAAATAGCTTGCCAGCATCTAAATCATGAACCACTCAAGCTAAGGACACACATCCATGTCTTGAACTCACCACCAGGTTAGCAACAAAGAACATTGTCAAATCAATCCAATAATTGAAACACTGTGTCTGACAAAATAACCAAACTAATAAACTCTGATAAATCCTTCACAGATCACTCAAATCAACATGCAAATCTCAACCACTTGAACTAAATCAAGTATAGACATCCACAAACATGTTACCAGCTTCGCAACATATGATATTTAACATAGTATTCGTACCGCAGAAACCATCTCACTAAACTTCTTAGGAACATTGTCTCCAATAGTAGGAATATGTTGACATCAATGAAAAACATTAGTGCCATCACATATATGCATAATCTCAACAATATCTCAACAATCTCCCCCTTAGGCAGTGATGGAAACATATGATGTGAAAAATCAAATCAATGCATAAATGAACAATATCAATAGTACTACCAACAATATTCATAATATCTTTCAAGGTCTCTCTAACAAAATTTCTCAATCATAAAACAATCTCTCCCACACATACTATTTTTTCACATGAATCTCTCTCCTTTAATATCAATGACAAAGGCCCATGTGTGAACTAAGTCATAGAGGCCAAAAAATATGAACAAATAACTTTCAACAATGAATGAACATCTCTAAATGACTAACCACTACTCCCCCTAAGGAGTATCCACCAGAAACATCAATCAAGATTAATGATAATCTGTAACAACATTGGATTAATGCATCTCAATGCATCTCTAGCTCCGATCAGGAGGGGAAATCACCCCAATCTTGCCTTAGTGATACTCAAAACTATCCTTGGAAAGGGCTTCATGAAAATATCAACAATCTTCTCTTTTGTAGGCACATACTCCAATCTGACTTATTTTCACTAACTTTGTCTCTCAAGAAATTATATTTAGTAGAAATATGCTTTGTCTGAGAATGCAACACAAAGTTCTTTGAAATATTGATAACACTTGAATTGTCACAATGAATATTAATAGGATCATGAATAGTCACTCTTATTTCTTTCAACAAGGGTTTCATCCACATTAATTATGTACAATTAGTAGTAGCAACAACATATTCAACTTAAGCAGTAGATTGTGATATACAATTTTGTTTCTTACTAGCCCATGAAACTAATCTCTTACCTAAAAAGAATTTTCTGCCACTTGTGTTTTTTCTGTCATCCACATTACCTATCCAATCCACATAAGTGTATGCACTCAATGTAAAATCATCATTGTTTTCATAATATAAGCCATAATCAGCTATTCCTTTCAAGTATCTGAATATTCTCTTAACAACAACATGTGTTTTCTTCAGTCATACTTTAAATCTAGCAACAATACAAACAACATTCATAATATCTGGTCTAGTTTGTGTCAAGTATACTAATCCATCGATCATAGTTATGTATCTTGTCTAATTTTCATTAGGTGTGTCATCAATCTTTGTCAATTTACAACCAGTAATCATAAGAGTACCAACAAGCTTTGAATCCTCCATACCAAATTTCTTCAATAACTCTTTCACATGGCTAGACTGAGTTATGAAAATACCTTTATCAATTTGTGTAATTAGAAACCCAAGGAAAAATTGCATCTCACCTATCATAGACATATCAAACTCTTTTTGCATCTCATCAATAAATTCCTTACTCAACTTTTCATTTCCACCAAAAATAATATAATTCACAAGACTTCAAGAATTAAGATGTTATCATGATCAATTTTAAAGTACAAATTACTATAAGGATTACCTTTACTGAAACCAAGTGTTAGTAAATACTTATCTAATCTTGCATACCAGGCTCTAGGTGTTTGTTTCAATCCATAAAGTGCTTTCTTCATTTTGTAAACCATGTCATCCTCATCAGTTAAAGGAAAACCATCTGATTGCTCAATCTATACTCCCTCTTCCAATTCTCCATTCAATAATGCAGACTTAACATCCATCTGATATACCTTGAAATCTATGTGAGTAGCATATGCAAGAAACATCCTAACAACTTCAATTCTAGCAATAGGAGCAAAGTCTCCTCAAAATTAATACCTTACATCTATGAGTATCCCTTGAAAACAAGTTTGGCTTTATTCTGAACCACTTCACCTTCTTCATTCAATTTGTTTATAAATACCCACTCTGTATTGATCACATTCTTGTCTTTAGGTCTAGGAATAATAATCCATGTCTTATTCTTTTCAATCTATTCCAATTCTTGTTCCATCGCTTTAACCCAACTATCATCTTTACATGCTTCATTAACATCTTTAGGCTCAATCTTAGAAATCACACAAATTTCACTTATAGAAACTCTTCCTCTAGTATGAACACCCTGAATCCTATCACCAATAATCTGATTCTCTGAATGATTTAACTTTACATACCTAGGAGTCTTTGGATTTTATTTTTTTAGTAGACTCTTGTGTTTCCACTTCTTCATCATTTGCATCTTCTTCATTATGTTATATCGATCCACTCTGATTCTGATTCTGATTATGTGCTTCCACAATTTGACTCTCTTCTTCACCATTTGATTCATATCTACAAGATCTAACCTATTTCTAAAAAAAATCATCCACTCTCACATTTTCACTTTCAATTACTTTCTTCAACCTCTAGTTATAACATTGATATGATTTTCTTTTTGTAGAATAACCAATAAATATTCCCTCATCACATCTAAGCTCAAATTTCCCTAGGTTCTCATCTCTTCTGATATAGCATTTACTTCAAAAAATTATAAAATATTTCAATGTAGAAACATGACCATACCAAAGTCCATAAGGTGTCTTACCAGTTGCTTGCTTAATTTGCACTCGGTTCAAAATGTATACTGCAGTGCTAAAAACTTATCTCCAATAGATATGATAAATATTTGCTTCCATCATCATGGTTGTAGGAGTGTCTATAATAGTTCTATTTCTTCTCTCTGTAATTTCATTATGTTGTGGGGTTCTCAGAGAATACATTTGTCTCTTGATTCCATCTTCTTCACAAAAATTGTTAAACTCAGTAGAATTAAACTCACCACCTCTGTCGAATCTCAAAAATTTCAAATTCAATTCGATTTTGGTCTCAACCATAGCTTTGAAAATCTTTAATTTTTCAAAAGCTTTAGACTTCTCTTTTAAAAATGTAACACACATCATTCTATAATAATCGTCAATGAATAAAATGAAATACTTGTCCCCATAATAACTTCTTGTTCTTGCATGACCACATAGATCAATATGCACTGAATCCAAAATTCCACTCGAAGAATAATTCTTGCTCTTAAAAGTAGACTTAGTCAATTTACCCAACTAACATTCCTTACACACCACATTAACATGCTTCAACAATTTAGGAAGATCTCTAACAGGGCTTGTAGTACTTATCTTCAGAAGTTATCAAAGTTCACATGACAAAATCTCTTATGGCACAACCAATTGTCATCAATCTTAGTAATCAATTATCTACTCTAGAATTGTTCAAATGAAATACATTACCTTTAGTCTTTCTCCCTATATAAATCTCAATTCCAGAGAGCTTCCAATAATCTTGCACATTCCATCCTTGAATTGTAAGTTGTATCCTTCATCAACTAGTTGTCCAACACTCAAAATATTATATTTTAAACCTCCAACATATAGAACATCATCAGTCTTAGGCTTACCATAAAGAGTAATAAAACCTTTCCCTTTGATCATGCGAGGAGTATCATCACCAAATCTGACAACACCACCATCATACCTTTCCATTTTTTTTTTCTCTGCTCATGTGTTGTAATCATCCATTGTCAATAACCCATTCATCCTTCTTATCTACATACAAGACCAAGGCTTTCTCTTATTTACAAAATTAGGATCTTTATCTTTGATAGAAATAAGCACAATCTTATCTTCACTTTTTTCAAATTCATCATCAGACACACCTTCATCAACAACATAGTAACACTTCTTCTTATATTTAGACTTGAATTTCTTAGGTTTGTACTTATGTTCTCTATCAAGACATCTCGAAGCAATATTCCCAATCTTATTATATGCAAAACACTTCAAAGGAAAATCTCCTTGATACTTACTAGATCCCTTGGGTAGTCTCTTTGCAATTACAGCTTCAAGCTCATCAAGATTTCTTTCTTCTTCCTCAATCTCTACCCATTCCTTAACATATATAGATTCATACTTAGATGAACTTTTTCCAAAATCATATCTTTTCTTATCGTTAGAAATAATAGCCTTAAATGCAGTTTCAAATTCAGGAAGACTATCACCAAATTCTCCCATTTCAAAAGCAGATAACTTACCAATTAATGAATCTTTTGTCACACATGCCACAGTTTAAATTTCTTCAATAGCAACAATTTTTTGATTGTAAACAGGAGGAAAGGATATTATGATCCTAGAAACAATTTCACTCTCATCCAATATTCCACCAATGCATCTGATTGCACAAACAAGTTTGGTGATCTTATTCACATAAGTAGTAATGTTCTCATCTTCTTTCATATTCAATGACTCATATTTTCCTTTTAGACTTTGTAGCTTTTCATTCTTCACAAAATCATCTCCTTCATATAATGTCTCCAATGTTGTCCATTCATCATGTGTAGTTTCTAATCCCAAAATTTTTGTATATTCAATATTTGATAAGACACTCTTCAAGGCTTCTTTTTCTCTCATATTTACTCAAATTCTTTCTTTTCATCGATTGTCGTAGTAGATAGATTAGTAGGAAGCTTTTAATCTTTCTTTGTAATAATCCAATGCTCTTCACTAAGACATCTCAAGTGTGTAATCATCTGGTCCTTCCATATAGTATAGTTTGTTCCATCAAATCTCAGACTTTCCTTCTTAAAGGTTGACATCCTGGATCTCCTCAATCAGTTAAGCTTCACCAAGAGGACACTAGATATGATACCAATTGTTATAATAAATGCAACACACACAACTGAGATGGGGGTGAATCAGTTGTGCCCAAAAACTGAAGACCTTTAACCAAATTATCAACTTAATCTCATATCCAAAAGATAAACATGAATGCAGAAACATAACACAGTAATCAACACATAACACCATGATTTTTGATGTGGAAGGCTCACTACCTTGCAACAATCGATGATCTCAAATCATAAAGGACATACTGTCCAAACTCACAAATTGACAAACAACATCTCTGATATGCCAAAACGTTCCAATTAAGTACACCAATTCTCTACCTCAATTGCAGATTCCACTCATACCTCTTCACTTAAGCATCTCATGCTTCTTCCCATATCTTCTCCATCTCTCACAATTACAAAATGATTACATATTTATACACATTATATCAATTTATCTCAACTAGGTCGGACAGGGATCTAATTACAAAATATTTATTCAATTCAGCTCAATACAAAATGTGATCCATTGAATGTTGGTTATGAAATATAAATGATCCATAAAAACATCCTCACACACTTCAGATCCATAAATCATGCCATGATCCATCACAACATGCTACACCGCCAAGTCGGCCAAGCACAATAAGAACAAAAACACGTTACATGAAAAATTTGTAAACCCGATTATATAATCCAACGCGATCCAACAATGCAAATAGAACACGATCAAGAAACATCAACAAGCAACATGAAATACCATGACATCTATAGGAACAACTATGTCTCATAAACCATACTCATCTCTATATTGTTCATTAGGAATATTAATCAACAACCACTGACATAAAAGAAAAATAGTTTTCCAATATCCAAATCATGAATCACTCTAGTTGAGGACACAAATCCATGTCCTGAACTCACCTCCAAGTTAGTAAAAAATAATATTTCCAAACCGATCCACACTGATCCAATAATTGAAACAATGTCTTTGACAGAATAATCAAAATAATAGTCTCTTATAATTCCTTCATAGCTCACTCAAATCAACATGTGACCCTTTACCACTTGAACTGAATCAAGTACGGACATCCCCAAACACATTACCAACTTTGCAACAAATGATATTCAACATAGTAGTCATACCACAAAACTCACTGAACTTCTCAAGAACAATGTCTCCAACAGTAGGAATATGTTCTCATCAATAATAAAAAATTAATGTCGTCACATATATGCATAATCTAAACAATATCTCAATAGACATAAGAATACTAGATAATTGGTTAAGGTCTCGTCCTTTTCCCCTCAGTTATACTTCTAGATGAAATGGTCTGGAGAGAAAAAATGATATATATTCATACAAAGGTACATGGGTAAACAACTTGCATCTACAAGGGAATGCACAAACACATACCTTCTCACAAAACCAGCTACTCTAACTAATACAATAAATTTGTGGAGTCCTGAAAAGATTATAAGTATATCTGTACCACCTTTGGACCTTTGGTGGGTTGACTTATGATGGGTAAAAGCCGGTATAAACATATATCCTCATAAGCATATAAGGACAAACATACACACACACACAATATATAT
>MU225222.1:1722720-1744589 GCA_018584345.1 Thuja plicata
CTTGAACTCATACTTGCAGGGATATATATTTAGACAGTTGGATGTGAGCTCTCTTGATTGTATATATAGAATTATGAGCCTAATTAGATATCTCTGACATATTGTTAACATTTAGGTTTCATATCTCTATTTTTTCATACTTTGGCCTTTGCTCTTTCCCTAAGGGGTCATTCTTCCCACGACCTTTCATCATTTAGTTTTTGAATTATATGGAATTCATTAGTAGTCATGCCCTTTCTCACCACCATCCTTTTTGGATCGCGAGACATCACATCCTACTCATTAATTATGAAAGATTCTTTGTCGCTTTTGCATAGATAAAGGAAAGTTTTAGATTCATTTTGATGGGCTCTTCCAACCCTTTTAAATCAAGTCACATTAGATTATTAGCAAATTCCATTTAGGTGAGACATGTTAATATGGAGAATGGAGACCAATATACGTCTCTTTAACACTTTTGATGATAGGCAAATGACCTTTAAAGGCTCCGGTTAAACGAGAGAGGTGGGATAGGATGTTAAAGCATTTAGATGACCCATCAAGGAGGGCGGTAGAAATAATTATGGGGGAAGAGCACTATGATAATTAATTCACATTTAAATTAAATTGCAACATCGTATGTATCTTCTCTGCCACACTCCTTACAGCTAGAATTCATAAGCAAGACATAGTTTCATTATGCCTTGCCATATTTTGTAGAGATATCTCTGGAGGATTGGTACAGTGGTGTATAGTGTAAATAATGATCTGTAGATACCATATATGGAGGATTATATGGCCCATGAAGCTGGAGTATTAGCTTACAATGGAGACATAATTAGACACCCAATTTTGATTTTTAAGGACAAAGTTGTGTTTGAGAGGCGATGGCTAGAAGTAGAGAGGAAAATTCACTTCCTCCTTAAATGGCTTTGTGTGGTCCCCTCAGAAAATGCAATCTGGCTAAGGACATAAATGAGTGGTGCAGGAGCACCTAGAGGTTGGACTTATTCAACCATCAAATTTTTAGCTTGGAAATCCTTCTCAAGTCTTGTGTTAGTTTGAGATTGTTCTAGGTAATTTTGTTTAGTTTTTCATTTGGTGTGTTTTGTTGTGGAAGTGTTGTGTCCAATAGACCTTATGTTGTGGTTGCAAGTCAAATAGGGCAAAGTAGTGAAACGACACCTAGAGTGCATAAATTGATTTATTTTAGTTGTAATAAGGCTTAGAAGTGATTTTAAGGTGAACTAGAACCCATACTTGTGGGTTAGGACAATGTAATTGTTGAAACGTCAAAAGATGTAAAAGTTTTGTTTTTTTTTGAGCAAAAGTGGACGAACCACTAAATATATAAATATATATATATATATATATATTAATAATAAAATTTGGTTCAAGAGCTTATCCGGGAAAGAACCAACAAGAAAACCCAGAATCCTTGCTCAGATACAATACATTATTTATGTTCAATAACAAAATCACCACCCTGCTACATTGATCATTCTTTCCAGTCATTTTTTATATAAAGTCGTCTGGCCAGTTCAGATCATCAGTACTGTCGATCGGGTAACCCTGCTAGTTGGGAACACTTGTCGTCGGTCAGGCCGTCAGTGTTGGTTCTTTGTAATGTTGGTGACAGATGTTGTTATTGTCGATGTCGGTTCTAGCCATTATCGGTGTCAGTTCTGATTTTGGTTGGTGTCGATGTTGGTGTCAGTACTGGTCAGTGTCAGCGTTGGATCTGGTCAATATCGGTGTTGGTTTTGGTCATCGTCGGGCACCACTAACACCAATATCCCAATCCATGGTATCTGACCCATAGACAGCCCAAAAAGAAATTTTATATCAACTCAATAAAATTTATCGCACTACAAAATCAGGCACGGTCGAATTACCAACTATAACGAGTATATATATTTGCAAAAATGTTCTTCACCAGCAGTTACTTTCTTTCTTGCATCACATCATCATCTGCAGGGTGATGCGATTGGTGCTCCACAACTGACGCCATTGCTCCTTCCACTGTTGCAACCATATCCCACCTATAATCTGCCATAACCTTCTGCTCGTGTGGAGTCATAAATCTTGGTCCCCAACCCAAAGAACATCTAGTTGGTTCTAGTTATGGGGATATGGAACCCCACTCGCATCCATGTGCTTCCTGAATTCTGCCTTCCCGACCCAAGTTGGTTGCAGCACCTGATGCCCAATTGGATGTTGCACCCGACACCCAATCTAAACAGTGGGAAGTTTGTAAACTGGGTCTGTTCTCCAGGGCCCGAGTATCTATTCACTGCATATTGAAGCTAGGGATTTCTTCATGCCTTACATGAGGTCTTCGGGTAATAATGTGCCTAGGCATCCCTGATAAGTTTGGTAGCCCGAGAAGGTCTATCAGTGCGAGAACCATAGCTGTTATTTTCCCCTCCAACAATGGGCCAAGGACATGCCCATTCTCTTGGAGTACATTTCTCATGATCTATGCATTCTGCATTTCTATTGCCCTCTTGGATCCATTAAACACCACTCAGAATCCGTGGTTATGCAGAATTTGGTGTGTGGTAAACAAACCCCCAATCAACACATGGCCATTCTAGAGGTCATAATTTAGCATGACATGCTTTAGTTTGTTGGCAACCCAGAACTGCTTATGAACCACTTTAAATGCCAAAATTTCTAATAAATGGGGGACTGTGGGAGGTCCATTGCATTCAACAGGAAAATGGACACTAGCTGTGAAGGAAACAGAAATTGTTTAGTTTGTGGGTCAAAGTTCTCATGACCTGTTACCTATATGATTGCGCGTTGAATGGCATCAGAGTGGACCAGAAACATTTCTTCCATCTCATGGTCATTGATGCGCATTGGGAGTAAGTCTTCATTTATGTTGGGAGGCAGCCAAATTCTATAATTTTTTAGCAATAGTTCAGAGTGATGGGTAGCACACAACCGGCAAGTAACACAGACCTCTACCATACAATCCATACTTTCAAGCTTGTGTAACACATTGTGTTGTGAAGTGTTTAAATAAGATATGCATAGTGTTTTAATGGCTTCATCGAGGCACATAAATGAGCGTGTCTTAACTGCATTTAAGTCAAATTTGACACTAATTGCACTTCAGATTTCCAAGGTTGAAGGAGAGCACGCGCAAAGGATATGGTAACAATAAGTTATGATATCTGCTTTTATGAAATCCCTTGGTTTGCATTATATTTGCATTAATAATATGTACTTCCTTTTCCACCTTTATATCAATCCATCGCCTATTAATTGTCACTATTCATTCTGGAATTCAATTCCCACATGGAAGATTAATTATTTTACATCCCCTACGTACCTTTGCTCAACTTAATTACCACATACCCTCATGTGTGCGTGTTGATGACATCATCTATATGTTTGAAGCCGATCATGTCGCCAGCGTACTTTGCAGATATGTGACTGTTCATTTTATACATCATTATGTGCAATGCTCGATTGATCTAATTCCACTAATCTGTTTAATTCACACATGTCTCCTGGGATTACACTTGGCATTATAAGTGTAACATCCACACCCTCGCAGCCAAAGTTGGCTAGATAATCTGCAACTCAATTTCCTTCCCGCAGTGTATGAGAGAGGAATGTTTTTGAGAAGGTGTCCAATAATCACCAAATTTGCTTCAGGATGTATTCTAGTTGCCAGTTGTGGGTAGATCTTTTGATGCAGGCATTAATTATAACCATGGAGTCACCTTCAACATGTATGTCGGTGATTCCACATTTTTTTGCCAATATTAGTCCTGCAAGCATTGCTTGTGCTTCTGCTATGTTGTTTGATCCTACTGGCAATGGGGAGGTAATGCATGCTACTAACTTGCCATACGAATCCCTGATGCATGCACCCAATCCTGATATTCCTGGGTTTCCATGAGATGCTCCATCGAAATTCATTTTCATTACCTGTTGATCGGGGGGTGCCATTTGATATTTGATCTATCAACTAGACCTGGTACCTTTTTAGATGCACCCCATCCCATTGGTATACTGAGGTTCCCCTAATTTCTCAAGATGCTACTATCCCATGATGACAGTACTGGATTGTATCCACATCTAAAAATGTTGGCATTTACAACTTTCGATATTGATTTTTCTAATCCTTGTAGTATTGTTTCTAAATTTGACTGCTCATTTCAAAAGATCCTTTTATTTCTTTCCCACCAGATCGACCATACAATAAGTGCTGGTGCACACTTCCAGATATTTGCAAATAGTGAGCCAGTATGCAAATCTGGCCAAGACTGGAATAAGTCCCACAATTTACTAGGTAGAGGGGTGTAGAAGCATAGTTTTTTAAGAACAAAAGTCCAACATTCATTTGCAAAGGGACATTGAAAGAGAAAATGATCCACCGTTTCAATCTAGGCATCACACAATTTGCACTTAAAGGCTTGTGCAATTCTAAATTTTTGTAATCGATCACTGGTGAGAATCCTGTTTCTTAAGGCTAACCATGCAAAGCACCCTGCCTTAGGTAGGACAGCATGATTCCAGCAAAAATTGTATGCTCTTGCCTGAACCTTATCATTTGCTAGGTTCTGAAGAATTCTATATCCCTCTTGAATAGAGTATTTTCCATTTTTTGTTGGGGCCCATACCAACCTATCTTCTTTTTCTGACAGGTAGATCTGCCTAGTTGCCATTATGTTCCTGAGTGTTTCAGCATCTTGACTTGAAAGGTTTAGGTCTTCCAGATCTTTCCAGATGGCTTTGCCTGGATAATTTTCAATAGCCACAACGTAGTTGATGAGGTAAATGTTGCATTTGTCTTTTGTAATGTTTATAATATCTTGTGGAATCTCCAAAGATACCAAGGCAGGTTGGCCACTCCATGAGTCTCTCCAGAATTTAACATTTGATCCACTGTTAACCTCCCATGTAACATAATTGTAGACCAAATCCCTAGTTGACATCATAAAGTTCCAAATTGCAGATCCAATGGGTGGGTTTGCCAGGGATAATACTCTTGTTGGATTTTGGTTATCCAAGTATTTCTCTTGCATGATTTGGCACCATTTACTATTTGGTTTAGTGTACATTTTCCACACAAGCTTTCCCCCAAAAGCTTTATTCCTGTTATGTAAATCATGCAGTCATGCACCTCCTCTAGTTGGTCCTTGTGACATATCCTGAAGTGAAATAAGTGGGATCTTCTTTTCATTATTCATGTTCCCAGTCCATAATAATTCTCTAATTATTTTTTGGATTTGCTAAATTATGGTGGATGGCACTTTAAGGACAGCAAGATAGTAATTGGGGATTTCCGAGAGAACACACTTGATAAGAAGGATTCTTCCTGATAAAGATAGCCACCTAGCCATCCATGCAAGAAATCTATTTTTAATTCTTTCGATGATCGAGGACCAATATCCTAGTTTATTTGTTCCCACAAAGAAGGGGATCCCTAGGTAAGTTGATGGCAGAATGTCAACCAAGAACTGAAGGATTCAGACAATCCTATCCGATATGATCTGATTTGTGTTGAACAGGTAAATTTGTGATTTCTGGACATTCACTTTCTATCCTAAGGTAGCTGAATAGAGATCTAAGACATATTTAATTTTCCTGGCTTCTTTGACATGGGATTTACCAAACAGTAGTGTATCATCTACAAATAGTGAGTGTGTAATTGAAATGCCTATATCTCCAATCTAAGCACTGATCCACGTTCCCAATTATTGTTGTTTCTTAATTGTTCTACTCAATGCTTCTGCCATGATTATGAACAAAATGGGAGACATAGGGTCACCCTGTCTAACCCCTTGAGTAGAGGAGAAAAAACCCATTGTTGTTCCATTTATGATGACAGAATACCAAGCCCCTGCAACACAAGCCCATATCCATTTACACCAATGCCTCAAGAACCCAAACCAATGAAGGACTTGAAAAAGGAAATTCCAAGATACTCTATCATAGGCCATCATCATGTCCAGTTTGATGACAAAATTGGAGGACTGGTTTTCATTAATCGAGTGGAGGACTTCATGGGCAACTAGGGCTCCTTCCATAGTTTCCCTTCCTGGAACAAAACCTCCTTGTTCTGGAGATATAATTGAAGGGATGAGGTGATGGAGCCTTAAGTAGATGGCTTTTGTTATGATCTTGTAGGTAGTGTTGAACAGTGATATGGGGTAGAAATCTGCAAATGTTTTAGGATTTTTAACCTTTGGGATGATAGTAATGTTCGTAGTGTTAAAGTATTTTAGCATAGCCTTGTTTTTTCTTGATTCTTCTACTGTAGCTAACAAATCCCCGCCAATAATATCCTAGCATGTTTGGAAGAATAGTGAAGTGTAACCATCCGAGCCTGGAGCTTTGTTTGGAGGAAGTGAGAAGACTACATGTCTGAGTTCCTGAATAGTAAATGGGGCCATGAGGATGTCATTATCTTGTTGTGTGATTAATACTGGAATGGCTTCCAGTATTTCATCTAGTTTTTCTTGCGATGGGGAAGGGACCTGGCCCAGGGATAGGATGTTCTTGTAGAATTTGACCCCTTCTTGTTGGATATCCTAAGCATTTGACAAGACCTTACCCGTTGTGTGTTCTGAGATGGTGAAAATTGTGTCGGCTGCTCGCTTCTGCTTGGCTAAAGTATGAAATTTTTTTGTATTCTTATCCCCTTCTCGTAGCCATAACTCACAGGATTTTTGTCTCTAGTATTCTTCCTCCCTGCTACATAGCTCTTCCTATTCTTATTGTAATTCTTTCTGCTTGAGGTATGTGCCATTGTCCATACCTTACTGTATGGTTTGCTCATATATGTCTGCAAGCTTTTGCTTTACTATGTCTTTTTGCTGGAAAATGTTTCTGAACACTTGCTCATTCCATTTTTGATGTGTCCTTTGATGTATTTGAGTTTCATGGAAAACTGATGCATTTTTTAGTCATCCACAAATGGAGAGCTAACCCACCATTGTCTTAGTAGAGGGATGAAGTGTGGGTGTCTAAGCCACATTCTTTCAAACTTGAAAGAAGGTTTATGCCCCCTAAGTGCGGTTGTATTGTCAATAGACAGCACTATTGGAAAGTGATCAAAACCTGGAAGAGATAAGATTTCTGATTGGAATTGAACATTAATAAGCTTCCAATCTAGTGATATTAGAAACCTATCCAATCTAGAAGTTGTTTGTGCAAAATTAGCTCTCTTATTTGTCTAGGTGAAGGTTCCATTTGTTGGGATTACATCCATTAAGTTGTTGTCATTCAACAATGAGCAGAAATCTTGTATGGTTCTTAGAGGAGGGCATATTCCACCAAATTTTTCCTCTATCCAGAGAATAGCGTTGAAATCTCCTCCTAAGACTAAGTTGTGATCATTGTGGGTCTGAATTAATTGCATTAAGTGTGCCCATAGCTTCTGTTTATCTTGTGTGGGAGAGGGCCCATAAACATTAATCAACACAAAAGTGAAGTCGAAATTGTTCATCTTTAAAAGTTACCAGTTAGAGTCCTGCCCAATCAGTCTCCCTTGAATGGTTTTCAGGTTCCATAAGGTAGCCAATCCTCCAGAGGCTCCCATCCCTTGCTGGTGAATAGATTCCCAAGAAGCCCATTTGCCAACTGATTTTGTAAAATTTTCTTGGGACATTTTTGTTTCTTGCAATAGGACAATGTCTGCATGAATAGAATCAATCATCGATTTGATTCTATTTCTTTTGTCAGGGGAATTAATGCCTCTAACATTCCATGAAGTGATCTTCATTGCTGACAAGAAGGACCTTTCATCCTCCTTGTCGATCTTTTGATGGAGACAAACTTAACATCCAGAGTGGATTGTATACTAGCAACTATTTCTTCCTTTGTTTTTGCACTTTTTGGTTTTTTGCCTATGGACTTAGGTGTCTTGGTGGGCTGAGCATTTTGCAACAGTGTCTGCTCTATGGAGAGGATTTGTTGTAGTACATGAGTGCCCTCCAATGTAGGCATATTCTTTTTATCATCATCCTCTATGTGATCTTCCTCACCTTCATCCCACTCTTGGAGCATTGTATTGGCACAATTAATGGAAGTAGGGTAGAAGAAAATCTCATCTATTGAATGATTAGAGCTATTGTTAATTATCTCTTCCACCTCTGACTTTTGGTCCCTCATGGAGTAAACCAATGTTTTAATTGGCGGGTCCATGTTGTCAGAAATATTGCCTTGTGGAAGATATAGAGGAAGATCCTTTGTATCTGGAAATTCACTGAATTCCACTTCTGCAGTTGCTACTCTTTGTGCTCTTACTTTCTCATTTGAATCCTTTAAATCTGTATATTTAGATGTTTTGAGTTGTTCATGCTCTAAAATGTGTGCTCCTTCTTCTTCAGTTGAACCTTTTATTTGATCAAGTTTGTGTTTTGTATCCATACAAGTTTTTTTTCCCACTTTTTTACCCAGAAATACCACCCCTTGGATATCTTGATTGTGAATAGGAAGATTAATGGGGGAATCTTGAAACATTAAATGATGGACAATTTTGTCAACATGCATATTCCTAGGGGCCGACATACCATCTATCTTCAGACCCTTAATGCAAAGAGAGGACCTAGCATCTCTCTATTACAAGCAGAGGGATAAGTATGAGAAGAAGTGTCGTAGTAGAACATAGAACCTTTCTACTGAATTTCGTGCCTGAGGCATTGAAGTATTGTCAATACATACTTGAGTTTGTATTAGTGGCTTGGATTTACCTTGGGAAGAAGGAATTTCTTGCAAGCTGTTATGAGTACATTCCAAAGGATTTGAACTATAATTTGAACATACTCTGAGCTCTGATGGATGGTCCTTCTGAAAATCTGATGTGAAGTGTCTAAGTTTACTTTGAAATTTGTGAATGGTCTATGGTTGTTGGATGATAATCTATTGCACCCAATCTCCCCATTTAGATTTGATAACAATCTGACTAGTAAAAGATTTGTGGCTATTGATTAAGATACAAACTCGAACATCCCAATGAGGGGCTTCAAATGGAATGAGGTCATGTCTAATGAAAATACCCATAGTATTCACAAAGAGCTCAATAATATCTAGATCTCTATATTCAAGTGGTAACAGAGGGAAAGAGACCCAATGGGGGAAGAAGCGTGCAAGTTTGGGGTCGAGCTTAAAATTGGGGATCCAAACCATAGTGAAGAGGCCCGATCCTTTACAAAACCAACTTTTATACTTGTGAGCCAAATCTCTATCTGCTTTGGAGCGAAAGATGAGCATAAAATATTTTGAAATTGGGTCTACATAAAATATGTCCTTTAAGCCTACAAGCGTTTGTAAGGCCCATTCTTGAAATACATTAAACAATAGGTGATTTGGTGAAAGCTTACCTATAAGAGCCAAATACCGAAGTGTGCCAATGTGCTCCTGCAACATCTTATCTAGAAGAGTGATTGAAGTTGAGCTGGAAGCCGAATTGTTGTTGATTTGGAGATCTTTCTTTTGCTAGACTTGCTTCGGTTTATTTGGAATGAAGAGGGCTCGAGTAGGGCGTTGGCATGGGCCCTTGAAGTTGATCATGCTTGATCTTGGTAGATTCATCTTGACTTTGATTTGGTGATGCAGGGGGGAGCCTTTGCAAATATCAAATATTGATTGTTTTTCTCTGAGGAGTTTACTGGGCCTGTGTCGGTATCCATATTTACCAGTAGATAAAACTTTCGGGTGAGGAAATTTAGGTTTCCCCATTTCCCGCCCAAAATTATTTTCAAATTTTTTACCTGATTTACCTGAGGGTGGAGGTGGGTGGCCAACAGCGGTGATATTTTTTGAAGTTTTCCCAGTCTCATAGGTTTGAAAACCCTCATAATGCTTGAGGTTCGAGAAATGAAAGCGAGGGTTTACAAAAAAAGGCTTAACCAGTTGAACAACAGCTTTGCCATGGAAGATAGATCCAACTTGATTACCTGAGACATTTTTCTCTGCAAATGGTACTCTGGAAAAGCCTACATTAATTGCTTATTTATTCTTAGTAGGTTGAACAACTGGCATAGATCGAAAAATATTTTTGGACACATCAGAGAGATCTTCCTGTTGATCATATCGCCATATCCAGTTATGGGGCTGTTGGTGATGCTGTTGTCACTGTTGATCAATCTGTTGTAACTGTCACTGATGTTCCTTCTGTTGTTGTTGTTGTTGTTGTCACTGGTGTACCTTCTGTTGTTTTTGGGGATCCATCTTCCCGACCCCGATGAGCCAAAACTTCAAAAGATGTAAAAGTTGTCGAGCAACTTTTGCAACTTTGAAAAGTTGCTCAACAATATTTGGACAAAAAGTTGCAAATTGCCCAGAGGCAGTTATGGGTCAATTTGAATAGTTGGAATAGGTCAAGGATACCTATTTAAGGACTTTTTTGTTTGGGGTAGAATATGCATTCTTCACTCGTGTACATGTATTTTCTAAATTTGGTGGACATATTTTTCATAATTTGTAGTGTTTAGTGATTGTACATGTCCAATCCTATTTTTTGCAACTTCTAGGGCTCCACTCAGTCTCATACGAACACATTTTGAGTTTTTTTTTATAGTGTATGATTTTTTGTCTACTGCTCATTTACTCTATCAAATCATATCCATTGTGAGTGGACATGTCACTTTCAATATTTGGTCTATTCTAGCCTATATTGGAACTTCTATTTGCTTGAATCTTTGATGGATATTTTACATTGTTCATTTAAGTTTGTTATAGCCTATTTATGGCAATTGTAATCCATAAAATGAAAAGTCCACTTTGGCTTGTTTTGCAAGTGGCAATTGTATACGCACTAAATATAAAGTTCCAAAACCATACACACACACACACACACACACACATATATACATATATATATTGGGGGTATCTTGTGTGATTGTGCTTCTCTTTGTCTCTTGTGATCTTTCATTTTTGCATCATGGGTTCTCCTAAGTTTCATCCTTTAACCCCATATAATTATGCATCATGTAAAATACATGATTGGAATAAACTCATGGAAAGGGGACTCACTCATTACATTTATGGTACTATTGTAGCATCATCTGATCCTAAAGTTGATCTCAATGCTCAAGTTGAATGGCTCACTAAAAATACTATGTCTCTTGGAACATTGAGAAATTATATTTCAGTTGATCTCATTTTTCACATTGATAAGTGTAAGACAGTCAAAGAGGATTGGGACAAACTTGCTAATTTGTATGGCAAGATTGATGAGATTAGAGGCTACATATTAGATAATGTTCTCACAAGATTAGATCCTAAGAACTTTGACACTATCCAAGACTATCTCACTAAAGAAAATGAGCTTTGAGCACAGCTAAAGGATTGTGGTATTGACAAGAAGGATGCATGATTGGTTTTTAATTTGTTGGACAAGCTTACGCCAGAGTATGCAACCTTTTTCTCTAGTTTCCAAACCCAATAGTTTACTAGTAGTTCATACACCACATCATCTTTTGATACACTCTAAAAAATGTTGATATTTGAACAAGAGAAATTGATCACCATGGGGCTCTCAATTCATCTAAGTCACATTATTTGGTGGCTCAACAAGGGAATCAAGGGAGCCAAGGGAAAGACAAGAGCCAACAGTCATCCAAGAAAAAGCCACAAAAAGATAGAGCATAATCATCCTCTCCACAATGAGAATTATTTTATCCTCCTCTAGGGAGAAATCATCCAAGAAAGAATTGCTTACTTGTGCATATTGAAAAAACAATGGACATTATGAACACCATTATTACATGAAGGAAATTTATGAAATGAAGCATCTTCTTAAGAAGAATCAAATCAGTTTGCCTTTCAGGATGTCTACTTCAACTTCTTCTTCACAAGAAGAAGAATTCGATAAGGGAAAGGATCACACTCTTGGGATAGATAAGAACAAAGGAAGATATGTTTTTTCTACTTTAGGTCATAATTCGTGAAGATAGCTTCTACACTCAAGGGCTTCTCATCATATGGTATCTTCATAGTCCATGTTTTCTTCATTTGAGCCTTGTGACATGCCACTGATTTTGATGGGAAATCATACTTATATGAATGTGATTGGGAAAGGATCCATTGATATTGGGGATGAAACCTTCAATTATGTGTTGTGTGTTCCTCACTTAACCAATAATATCATTTCCATCTATCAAAACACTAACGGTGCAACAAGGAAGATTGTGGAGTCCACACCTAATTTAGTTATTGTTAGAGACTTGAAAAGTGGAGATACCATTGCAAATGAGGTGATTGAACATACATCTCAGTTGTTCTCCTTTGTATACTTTGTTCCTGATGATGACAATGATTCTTCGATTGTTGATCATACTTATAGTGTAGATTCAAACATTGAGGATAATGTTGGCTACTTGAACTTGGGTATTCTCACATGTGATCCAGTTATTCAAACTTTCATTCCATTTCCTCCTATTGAGATTACATTTTTTGTAGCTCTCGATGATGCTTTCATTCCTATAGTTATGGCTTCTGGTGATTCAGTACGTCATGGTATTCATTGTATTCTAGACAAAATTCCATGGGATGACTAATTGAAAGACATTGTAGGTTTGTTTGTAGAGTCCTACATTGCATATTTGGGAGACACTATTGTTAATAGTCATCTTCTCTTTGATGAAGATGATCCTTATTCAATTGTTGTGAGGGAACACTTGGACCCTCTTCCTCATTTTCTACATGATCATCTTTTACAATTTGATATAATTGTGGATTCTTTAATGCAATATTTAGAGGAGGTCACTTTATCTTCAAAGGAGACATTTGAGTCTTTGGATCATGTTCTACATTCATCCTCACTAGATCCTGATTTGTCTTTTTCAAAAGTATGGATTGGTACACCCGATTTTGAAGGGGCAGCCTTCAACATCGATATGGGAACACTTGAGCAGTTCTTATATCTTGAGGTTTCTTCCTACATATTAGGGAGGCATCTCTCATACACCTTTAGTTTTGTTTCTTCCTAATGGGAGGAACATTGTCCAGCGATCATGGAGCATCTTCTAAATACAAATTGGAGCATCTATCATTAGTGTAAATTATACATTGAAGGGGGGAGGGGGGGTACTTTGTTTCTCTTCTTCTCTCTTATGGGGGGGACTTTTTCCTCACATGGGGTTTTGTCCTTCTCATTATTCTTTGAGAGTTGTTTTATGTATTCATCTCTCTTTTGGAGGGGAGTTTTCTCCCATGTGGTTTTCTCCCTTTCTCTATTTGTGAGAGTTTGCATTTCTTAATGTACATGGGTACCTAACATGGCCTAGTATCTGAGACCCATCTTGAATTGTGATTTTAAGTGCATTCCCCTAAGTTGCACTTAAGGGGGGTGTTAGTGAAATTAATTATTTACTAATTATACTTTACTTAAGCTTACTTAGGGTAAAACATACATAGTAGTTTTAATTTGAGACACTTAGCAGTTTGCACTGTTATTTGCACATGGTGTAGGATAAATTCCACTTTAGCTAGTGATATTTATTGTCACATTCAAATTTATGTGTTGTCTCCACCTTTAGTTTACTTATCACATTATCATCCTTCACATATTTCACATACTTCATTTCATAATGGAGGATGATACACCTTTGGTGGACATGTGATTCCACCTTGTGCAGGTGATAACTTATCTTCTACTTATCATGGTCTCTTATTGCCTTGCCTATATAAGAAAGCACATATGCATGATTTAATAAACTATTTTATATATAATATATTTGATTTAGTATTTTTTATATTGATGAGAACAACTCTCTCTCTCTCTCTCTCTCTCTCTCTCTCTCTCTCTCTCTCTCTCTCTCTCTCTCATGTAAANAACATCTCTCTCTCTCTCTCTCTCTCTCTCTCTCTCTCTCTCTCTCTCTCTCTCTCTCTCTCATGTAAAGACAATTCTTTCTCTCTAACCCTACCTTCTTTCTCCTAGGGTCTTAACTAGGCTACTTCTCTATCCTATTAGGGTCCTTCACAAACCCCAAATCACAAGGAATCCATTCTCAATCCTTCACCTCTTCAATTTGTCTACATCAACAAAGAAATCAACTCAGTCACCAACATTCTTCACAGGTGTCTTCTTGCATCTTCCACACCAAATGTTCACACATGATCAAAACCAATCACCAATGGAGAGGAAGGCTTATTAATAGGGAATTGGATCCATGAAAATTCCTAAAAACATAAGTTGCAATGAAATCCTTATCAATTTCAAGAACTTGTTTGAATTTGCACAAAACACGACTACAAGGAATTAGGCCTTAAAACACACCCGTTGGCTTATAACTCCAAAAATTGCCAACAAGGTGGAAAAAAATAACATTTCCTGATACCCTTTTTGGAAACCTCTAGGATTTATCTGGTCTCACTTCCCCAACCCATTCGTACAGTGGGTTGCTATAATTAATTCTAAAATTAAGGGTTTCTCAAAGTATTGACAATGCTCACAAGGGTTTGTTCTTTCACCCAAAAAAATCCACACCATAACTTATCCTTAGGAATGGGACTTCCTCACACACATATCCTCCTCTCCACATGCTCAGATTGAAGCAACCAATGCATTCAATCCCTCAGTTTTCTTCTACAATCCATTGTGATCCCTAACCATGCTCTTCTAGCTCGCTTAGGGCATCACTGCAAAATTAACAAGCTTTCTTTCCAGGGCCCAAGCTTCTACACAAGTAATGTACAAGGCATCATCTCAAAAATCCCAAGGAACTATACAGATGCCATGGTGGGAAGGTGAGTTATGACCCCATAAGTAAAAACTACCTGGATCAGACCAGCGACAATTCTAAAACCAAAAAAATTTACAAAAGGTAATTACATAGAATCAAAACAACTATCTATAGACACAAAGAATCACAAAAATAAATCTACTACCTCATGCATTATTTAAAATTCATAGATCAATCCATTAAAATACTACAAACAATAAAATGCACTAACAGTGATCCAAAATGCTCAGAGAACTTGTTTGTTCATTAACCAAATTGTGTCCAAACCTTCACACAGGTCGAGGGAGGACTTAAATAGTTTATCATTGCACATAATAAATATTTTAGATAGTTACATAACCATATGCTCTAAAATGCACTTGAGAAAGAAATGTTGTCAATGACAACATTGTCAATGACAACATTGTCAATTTTGCAAAGTTGTCAGCAACTTTTGCATTCTTGCACCCAAACTTGGTCGACTGATTATGAAACTCAACCAAATGCATACTTATGCCTACTAGACCATTAAATAGGTCTCCTACCCTTTCCTTTTCCAATGTAGGCCTCTAAATTCACAAATGCAATGTTTCCCCAACATTTGTAACATTTTCCAACTTTCCCAAATTTGGACCAAACTATAACTTAAGGACTCCAAATGACCTAGTTAGACCTCCTAACCAAACAAAACACACTCTAGGACTATCTAGCCCTCTTATTTAATTATTGGCTTGGCTAAGACCACTACAAGCCAAAACTTGATTAGGAACCCTAGGTTACAATATAGCCAAGTACTTAGGTGGTCCTGCACCATACTCCCTCACAAAAGTAAATCATGTCACTCATGTGGACAAGATGTCATAAAAAATTCATAACTTCTTGAAGTCTGCATCTGCAACCCATATTACTTTTTACTCTAGCTTATGCTTCCACTTTATGAGGTGTTCCATGTACACCTTGTGTCTGGTGGTCTTCTTGACCCTTGAATCTAATACCTTGTTTGCTTTTGTTTGCATCTTGGGAGGTAAAACATCAGGCTCTACATCTTTTCCAACCTCCTCTCTGTTCACATCTATCTCAGTTAAGGGTCCTTTAAACTTGATCAAGTCTGCCACATTGAAAATAGGTGAGATGCTCAAATTAGTAGGTAGATCCACTTTGTAGGCATTAACCCCATACTTGGCTAAGATTTTGTAGGGTCCCACTCTCTTCATATGTAGCTTGGTAGGAACTCCCTTCTACAATTGAGATTTATTAAAATGTACCATGACATAATCCCCTACCTCAAATTGAACATCATTTCTCTTCTCATCCACTTTAGCCTTCAATTTTTTAGTAGACTCTAATATAGTCCTCTTCACCTGCTCCTAAATCTCCTTCATGGTTTGAGTGAAGTCTTCAGCATGACCACTCCTTTACTCCATGGCTCCAAGGTCTCTAAGCTCACATACACCTCTTGGGTGCATCTCATAAACAACTTCAAATGGGCTGCTACCTGTTGTCCTATTCACACTATCATTATATGCATATTCTTCTTAGGGAATGACCACATCCCATGTGTGTCCATACTCCTTAGTTAGGAACATTAACAAGTTACCAAGCACTTTGTTAACCATCTCAGTTTGACCATCAGTATGAGGGTGGTAAGCTGAACCAAATGATAGGTTAGTACCCAATCTGCTCCATAGTGTTTTCCAGAAATGGCTCATAAACTTGACATCCCTATCTAATACAATGCTTAGGAGTAGTCCATGGATTCTTACAATCTCCTTAAAAAATAAATGTGTAATGTTACTAGCATCATGAGTAGTTCTACAAGGTATAAAATCACCCATTTACTAAATATTTCTACCACAACATAGAAATTGTCATGACCATGTTTTGTCTTAGGTAGCCCTACAATCAAATCCATGCTAACACACTCCCATGGTCTATTAGGGATTGGCAAAGGTTGATGTAAACCTACATTTCTAGCTCCTCCTTTTGCTTTCATGCACACTACACATTGCTCAACATATTTTGTCACATCTCTTACTAACTTTGGCCAATGGTAAAACCTTTGTACTAACTCCATGGTTTTGTTCACACCAAAATGGCCACTCAAGCTACCATTATGTTTCTCTTGAATGAGATTATCTCTCAATGAGCCCTTAGGGATACACAACTAGTTTCCCTTAAATAACAACCCACTTTGCAAGGTAAAGTCAGAAAACTTACAGTGAAAATGATTCTGAAAATCAGAACATACCTTGTAGGCTTCACCAAAGTCTTCATCTTCCTTATAGAGGTCCTTTGAAACTCTCTATACCAATTCTTTTCAACTGAACTTCTTTAATGGTCAGCATCCTCCAACTTAGTGCATCTGCAACCTTGTTCAATTGTCCTTTCTTGTGCTTTATTGTGAATGTGAATGCTTGAAGGTATTCCATCCACTTTAGGTGTCTATTACTGAGCTTTTCTTGTGTATTTATATAGCTAAGGGCCTGGTTGTCAGTGAACACTACAAATTCTTTGGGTAGCAAGTAATGTCTCCACTTCCTAAGAGACTGAACTAAGGCATACAATTCCAAGTCATAAGAAGAATATTTCTTCTTGGATTCATTTAACTTCTCACTAAAGAAGGATACTGTCCTACCTTCTTGACTTAACACACCCCCTACTATCATCCCACTTGCATCACACTCCAAAGTAAACAGTTTATCAAAACTAGGGAGTCTAAGGATAGGTTGTGTTGCTACTTGCTCCTTCAACTTTTCAAATGCTTTTCCTGCTTCAGAGGTCCATCTAAACTTAGTCTTTAGACCACCCTTGATGGTATCAAGCATTGGTGCACAAATACCACTGAAATGTCTTATAAAATTTCTATAAAACTGAGATAACCCATGAAAGATCCTTACCTTTGTCCCTGTGGTTGGTGTAGGCCAATTTAGACTAGCTTCCATCTTGCTTGGGTCCATCTTCAATGAACCTTGGGATACAACAAACCCCAAATACACAAGCCCCTGCTTGAAGAACTCACACTTATCTAGATTAATGGATAGCTTATCCTCTTGCAACCTTTTGAGTACCATCTCCACATGCTTCAAATGTTCCTATGATGTCTTACTGAAGATGAGTATATCATCTAGATACACTACCACAAATATCCCTGTGAAATCCTTAAGCACTTCATTCATGAGCCTCGTGAATGTGTCAGGGGCATTTGAAAGGCCAGATGACATAACTCTCCACTCATACCCCATCAGTGGTCTTAAAAGTTGTCTTCCATTCATCCCCATCTTTGATCCTAATCTGGTGGTACCCACTTTTCAGGTCCAATTTAGTGAAGTACTTTGCCCCTCCAAGACAGTCCATCAAATCCTCAATCCTAGGAATAGGAAATTTGTATCTGATTGTAATCCTATTAATAGCCCTAGAGTCAGTGAAAAGTCTCCACTTACCACCTTTCTTGGATGCTAAGACCACAGGTACGACACATGGACTGATGCTCTTCTTGACTAGTCCTTGGTCTAATAGCTCCTACACTTGTCTAGCCACTTCTAGGTTATGATCTAGAGTAATCTTATATGTTTCCTTATTTGGCAATGATGCACCAGGTACAAAGTCAATTTGATGACTTATCATTCTTCTAGGAGGTAAAGTTGCAGGAGTACCATCACTGACTATATCCTTGTACCTTCCAAGTAACTCTTAGATTTCTGATGGAAAAGGTTCTTGTTTAGGCTTCTCCTCCTCCTTAGGATTGATAAAAATGGCATACCCTTTACTACCTTCATATTTAAGGGTATTAATTAACTCATTTCTACTACTCAGCAAGATACTAGGGGTCTTGGGTTGTGGCTCATCTTCTTCCAACAAGGACTAAATTTTGAAAGTTCTGCTATCTTTCTTGAAAGATATGGAATTCTCTTTCCCATCATATACTTCACCCCTATCATATTTCCAAGGCCTACCTAATAGAAGATGACATGCATCCATAGGCAAAACATCACAAAGCAATTTATCCTTATATCGTGCAATAGGAAACTCCACCCAAGTCTTCTCACTCACTAACACACTTTTCCCTTTGTTCAACCATGTCAGTTTGTATGGATTGACATGAGGTATCTTTGCCAATTTAATTTTGTTTACAAATTCCTTTGATATGATATTGTACGTGGAGCCTGAATCCACAATAACTTTGCAAACTTTTCCAGTAATTTTACATCTAACTCTAAACAAAACTCTCCTATGCTTGGGTTCATCCTTGATTGGTTTCCTAATCAAAAATCTTTTGAATATGAGATTTTCTCCCATCTCTGACTCAATGTGATCAACCTCAGGTGTCTTAACACTTTTTGTGTCTTCGTGAGCATATGTAACCCTTTTACCATTGTTTGATGAATTAGGTTTATCAGGTCATCTATAGACGGGGTGCCCCAATTGACCACAAGTATAACATTTCATACTTGAAAAGTATGAGTTGCTTATGTCTGAACTTCTCCCTTTACTAGAGCCTCCTTGAGTACCTCTACCTCTAGTATAACCCCCTCTTGGAGTAGTTTCACTACCATGCTTTTTCAACTTGGACTCTCCCTAGTTTCTTTGTTCATTACCTCTACCTTGATAACCACCTCTATGACCCCCTTGGTTTCTACCTCTACCTCTTCCTCTGACATTAGAGTCTTGTTTCTTCTTGTTCGTTTCTTCCACCTTAAGAGCTAATTGGTGGCACTTCTGAACAGTAGTTGGAGTCCATAAGCTTACATCTTCTTGAATGTTCCATTTTAGACCACCCAAGTATCTCGCTACCTTGATAGGTTCCTCTTCTTGAATCTTTGATCTGACACATAATTTATGAAACTACTCAATATAAGAGGCCACATCCAATTCTTTTTGCTTCAGACCTTGTATCTTTCTATGAAGTTATATTTCATAGTCTTCTGGCAAATAGTTTTCTTTCACTTTAGTCACCATGGCTTTCCAGTTAGCTATAGGTTGTTTACCCATTCTAACCCTTTCATCTTGCAGGTACTTCCACCATGTCAATGTTGATCCTCTTAGCCTTGACTTTGCAACCTTTAGCTTTTATGCCTCTACAACACCTTCACACTCAAAATGGTTTTCCATCCCCTCAATCCATTCCATCAATGTTTCAATATCCATTTTCCCACTAAATAGTGGTATGCCTTCTAGTGCTTTTCCACTTAGTACTTTGATGGATTTCAAAAAAGGTTCTTCATTCAATGGAGGGTCTGGCTCAGGAATAATATCTTCCTCATTAATCTTCTTCTTACCTTTGTCACTACTTTCACCTTCTTTGCCTTTATCCCCGACTCCCTCAACAACTTCTTGTAGTTATATTGTCATTTATTCTAGGGCTTCTTCAAGGAGTATATTTTTCTCCTTTTTCTAATCCATCTCCTTATCTAACTCTACATTAGTCACCATGTTTATCACCCCTACTGATTCACTAGTATATAGAGACATACACCGAATCCCAAATCTTTAACTTGCTCTGATACCAATCTGATGTAAAGACAATTCTTGTTCTCTAACCCTACCTTCTCCTAGGGTATTCACTAGGATAATTCTCTTTCCTATTAGGTTCCTTCACAAATCATAACTCACAAGGATTCCATTCTCAATCCTTCACCTCTTCAATTTGTCTACATCAACAAAGAAATCAACTCAATCACCAACATTCTTCATGGATGTCTTCTTGCATCCTCCACACCAAATTTTCACACATGATCAAAACCAATCACCAATGGAGAGGAAGGATTATTCCTAGGGCATTAGATCCATGACAATTCCTAACAACACAAAGTTGCAATGAAATCCATATTGATTTCAAGAACTTGTTTGAATTTGCACAAAACAGGGCTACAAGGAATTAGTCCTTAAAACACACATGTTGGCTCATAACTCCAAAACTTGCTCAACAAGGTGGAAAAAAAATTAAATTTCCTAATACCCTTTTTGGAAACCTATAGGATTTATCTGGTCTAACTTCCCCAACCTGTCCATATAGTGGGTTTCTATAATTAAGCCTAAAATCAAGGGTTTCTCAAAGTATTGACAGTTCTCACTAGGGTTTGCTCTTTCACCCAACAAAACTCCACACCAGAACTTATACTTACGTATGGGGCTTCCTCACATGCATATCATCCTATCCACATGCTCATATTGAAGCAACCAATGCATTCAATCCCTCTATTTGCTTCTGCAATCCACTGTGATCCCTAACCATGCTCTTCTAGCTCACCTAGGGCATCACTGCAAAATTAACAAGCTTGCTTTCTAGGGCCCAATCTTTTGGACAACTAGTGTACAAGGATTCATCTCACAAATCCCAAGGAACTATATAGATTCAATGGTGGGAAGGTGAGTTATGACTCCATAAGTAAAAACTGCCTGGATTAGACCAACGATAATGCTAAAACCAAAACAATTTACAAAAGGCAATGAAATAGAATTAAAAAAATTATCTACACACACATAGAATCAAGAAACTACATCTACTACCTCATGCATGAGTTATAGTTCAGAGATCAATCCATTAAAAGACTACAAACAAGAAAATGCACTAATAGTGATCCAAAATGCTCAGAGAACTTGCTTGTTCATCAACCAAATTTTGTCCAACTCTTCACATAGGTCGAGGGAGGCCTTAAATAGTTTATCCTTGCACACACTAACTATTTCAGATAGTTACATAACCATATGCTCAAAAATGCACTTGAGCAAGAAATGTTGTCAATGACAACATTGTCAATTTTGCAAAGTTGTCAACAGCTTTTACAACTTTTGCATTCTTGCACCCAAACTTGGTCAACTCATTATGAAACTCAACCAAATGCATACTTATGCCTACTAGACCATGAAATAGGTCTCCTACCCTTTCCTTTTCAAATGTAGGCCTCTAAATGCACAAATGCAATATTTCCCCAACATTTGTAACATTTTCTAACTTTCCCAAATTTGGACCAAACTATAACTTAAGGACTCCAAATGACCTAGTTAGACCTCCTAACCAAACAAAACACACTCTAGGACCATCTAACCCTCTTATTTCAATAGTGTCTTGGCTAAGACCACTACAAGCCAAAACTTGATTAGGAACCCTAGGTTACAATATAGCCTTACCTAGGTGCTCTCTCTCTCTCTCTCTCTCTCTCTCTCTCTCTCTCTCTCTCTCTCTCTCTCTCTCTC
>MU225222.1:1763626-1774244 GCA_018584345.1 Thuja plicata
AGGTAAAGGATTGGTATAGATTTGAAGGTTTTGATTAGGAGGAGAAACAGATTTATTCCCATTACCATCAAAATTATCAACAGACAAAGCCTTAGAATCAATTAAGTCTTGAATCTTATGCTTTAGACAGTAACATTTTTCAGTGTCGTGGCCATTCTAGCAATGGTATTGGCAGAAAGCTTTAGAATCAAAGGATTTTGAAGCTATTGTGGTAGGAAGAAGAGGTCAAATAGGAGGCAAAGTAATCATACTAGCACTTAACAACCTACTCATTATAGAATGCAAAGTTTTAGAGAAAGGAGTAAATGTATGATTCATATCGAAAGCAGTGGATGTAGGAGCACTATTAGATGTAGTTGCAACTTGATCAACAACCGTATTCGTCTATTTATTAATCTTGACATAGTTGTTAGGTTTCAGAAAATTATTAGGATTATGAGCATTGTCACCCTTATCAACTGGAACATGAGCCATTGGAGTGTTGCTCTCAAACTGACTCACTTGTAATTGATAATGGTGAAGTGTTGCAGACAATTGTTTAAAGGAGGTAAATTCAGTAAGCAGAATTTATCCTTAATATCTTTTTGTAAATTTGAAATAAACATATGCTGAATATCAATATCAGGAACAGGATAAGAAATCTGAGCATGCAAATGCTTAAATCAACCAATAAAATTAGTCAATTTTTCCTTATTGTTTTGTTTACAATGCATTAAATCAGATAATGACACTTGTGGTCCAATGTTATTTTGAAATTGTTGAATGAAGGAATTAGCAAGTTTAGGAAAAGAATCAATGGAATAGGGAGGTAAGGAACAATACCATTGTAAAGCCTTATCTCAAAAGGTTCTAGCAAACAATTTAGCTAAGATCCTATGGTCATGAGCATAATCACTACAAAGGATTTGAAATGTTTTAACATGAGTAACAGGATCACCTTTACCATTGTAATTCTCAAGACGAGGCATATCAACTTGCTGAGGGACAGTAGCACGAATGATGTCTAGAGATAAAGGACTACCCATAACACATGTAGGAATGCTAAATTTAGATTGAGTTAAAGATGTAAGTTGTTGTTGTAAAGATGACATAGTTTGAGCTAAACTAATAATTGTAGAATCATTAGAGGAAACAGGTGGCATAGCAATATTAGGAACACTAGGAAAAGTGTAAGAAGCGTTAGGAATAGAAGACACAACCGATGGAACATTAGGAACCACAGTTGGAAGAGGAATAGTATAAGTAAAAGGCACACTATGATATGAAGGTTGTGAGGTAGGTAAAGATACCGGTGGAGCACTAATAGGGATAGGTGCGCTTGGGAGAGAAGTTGTTATCAAAGGAGGAGTGTAAGTAGGAATACTAGGTAGAGAAACATAATAAGGTCCTACACTAGTGACAATAGGTGTGACTCCTAACTCTTGAGCCTCTTGAGCTAAAGGTTTAACATTCAAATTCACAAGATGAGTAATACTATGTAAGAAATTAATACCTTGATCATTATCATAGAGAAATTTATTAAGAGCCTCTATATCTTGGATGGAATCTTGATTATGGTTTTATTGGATAAGCCAATTTCTCATTTTATCAAGTTCGGTTGAAAGGTTTTGCACTTGTTCAGGAGGAACTCTTAAAGCGTCATCTTCATCATGAGATGAGTGAGAAGTGTTATGCTCCATAGAAGGATTGGAATCATGAGTTATCAAATTGTCATCCGGGACCCTAAGGAAAGGAGAGGAAGACTCAGGATCAAAGGAACCCATAAGTCTACGACTTCTTCTAACCGGAATACTATAAGTAGGACTAGATGTGGTAAATCTCATACACCAATATAATGCAAATGAACTAACACCAAATTTTGATCTATTGAATTTAAATTAAATTTGAAAGAAAATGCAAGATCTAGCATAAACAATGTAAATCTAACACCAAAAAGAAAGATTTGTCTATCGCGGGTTCACCAAAATGTAAAGGATGAAATTGTGGGTGATGGGGGTGTGATTGTTAATTGTTTATTTCCTTTACTTTACTTTATATTTAATTGAATTATATTGATTGTATATTGTAATTGTGATTAGGGAGAAGATAAGATGTTCCTCTTTTATTCCCAAATGCACAAATGGGAGATCCAAATCGATCAACCCCAAAAGAAGGGCTAATGCACAAATGAATCAATTATTTGGAGAGGAGAATAACAAGAGAGATACCTTAAATTCTATTAATTATATGTATAGAAATTATATATGATAGTAATTGAAGAGATAGGAGAAATGCACTAACCTTGAAATATTGTAGATCAAAGAATGTTGTTTTCTGAGGTCTGTAGATTGTTTCTGGAAAAATTGACAGTTGATCCTGAACCGGAATGCAGAGATGAACAAAACTCAAAAATCTTTTTCTGTTCCGATGTCATCTTATGAAAAAGGTTGACCTTGACCCACAAATGTCAACCCTGACCCAATAATGTTGACCCTGACCTGCACAGGTCTGACAAAAAATCTGTTCGCGCCATCCGAAAGAAAGCTGAAAAGGGTATCCAAATCTGGTCTCAAATCAACTCTTCTGAACCTGTACCTGTAAGAAAAAGGGGATTTTTTTGTTGTGGGGGAGGGGTTTGCCTTGGTCAAACCCCAGTTTTGGAATTAACCTCAAATATATGTAATTGAAATTGCAAAAATGGACAAAGTAAATACATAAATTCACTTTGCTTGAAAAAGTCCTTGTGGCGGATTTGAATCCTTGAATCCACAAGTATGCTTAAAATGTAGAATGTAGAAAGGTAGGATGTCTTCAATATCTTTCTTTGTAGATCTCCAACACCAAGTCTTGAATGGGTTCTTGAATTTGGAATAGGCTTGGAAGAAGGTAGATGGAGAGATCACCAAAAGGGCACTATGTAGCTTGAATCCTTCAATGGCCTCCAATGGATCTCTTTCATGAAAATGGATGCTTGAGATGGATGAATGCTTGCTTGAAATATTTCTCCTTGGCTTTCTTGAATCACCCTTGAAGATAGTTTGAGAATGCTTGATCACAATTAGAAGACTTAGTTTGCTTGACGATGGTTAGAGAAAATGAGAGGAGAAGGCTCTCTTTTATATGAAATTAGGGCACAATCTTCTAAGGAGGCCGACATAGGATAATTAAATTTCTATTAAAGCCTTTACCCCTAGGATAGGACCTATATTAAATATAATTTAGGAATCGATGCTTTGGAACCCGAAACAGCCGACCCAGAAGCGGGAAAATACTTTTTGCAAAGACCGACATCCCAAAACTGTGAGACCCCGGTATCTGAACCCTGGGTCAAGGTCGAGGTCGACCTTGACCTAGGTCAAGGTTGAGGTTGACCCTGACCTAGGTCAGGGTCAAGGTCGACATAGACCTAAAAGGTCGACCCTGACCCTGAAGCCCAGAATCACCAGTCTGCAGTCTAGAATGCAGAAATCAGGCTAAACAGGAGTGGAAAGAAGGACAGAATAGGGGGAAGCCATGTCAAGATTAGGAACCCATTAAAGGAACTTTTCATGACCCCAAACCACTTACTCGGAAGGATAAACAAGTCTACAATGGAAGTGCTTCCATTTTCTGACTATACACAAACGTTTCCAACAAATCAGCAGAAAGATTGACTTTCCTAGTTTCGTTCTCTTAACAAGCAATTGCCAGCGAGTTCCTGTTTCAATCAATCAATTTTTTGCCCATTAAGATACATCCTTCCGGTTTCGGTTATTATATCAATTCTCACATCAAAATTGTTCATGGCAAGAACCTTTAGAATGAATGACCACTTGGTCAGGATGCCTTTTTGTTGATTTTATCTTGTGTTTCAATGTGGCCTTCTCGTGACAGGCTCGATCTTTCATATCTTGGTTCATTATGGTGAGTACATGTTGGAATACATGTCATTTGTGGTGCGATCTGACTGTCATAGATTGTTAGTGCATTTATATTTGTTATTTAGTTATGACTATGTATGCCTCACTACGGGCAGGATTCGTGCATCTCAAATCCCTAAAAAGATCTGGATGTATTGTGTCTCCTCATGAGAAATATTTCATAGGTCTCATCATACGTAATATCTTGCATTCTTGTTCCTAGCAACCTATTTGTCTGAGAATCTAGTCTACGCAAAGGAGCCATGTCACTTGTGTTTTCTAGCACATGGTGCATAACTCCTTTTGCAAAACCAAACTAGGGTGTATTCTCCAACATGAACACAATATAAATCCCACTGTCATCATGTAGTTAGGATTGCATTTTAGCTAGGTCATATTGCACTTTGCATTTTGCTCTTGGAAAGGTTTATGTTTATTCCCCCTATCTAGCTACTTAGGTGATTCTATAAGACCTATTTGATACACACAAAAATAGTGTCCTCATATGTCCCATTTTGCATTCATTCATTAGGTTAATTTACTATTCACTAAGTCCATTCATTAATCACTACTCATTGTAGTTGCACTGTTACTTCATTCATTACTCATTAATCATTATAGTTACATATAGTTCCATTCATTAATTATCCATTATATTAATCATTATAATCCATTAAAATCATTCATTTTAAATCCATATACCATTACACACTTACATATTATCCATATACTATCACATTGCATCATTATACATAATATACATCCATCTAGCATTTCACATAGATCATATGCATCTCATCCCTGCATCACAAATAGGTTAGCATAATCATATAAATTCATCTCATCCTGCATGTCAGTCATAAACATCATATAGACATATAAAATCATAACACATCATATCCATCCTGCATAAACATCACATCATGTCATAACATAAAATAGATCATCACCATAAAAGTCCATGTATATATAGAGTCCATCATACGTCAGTATCTCAAAATGTCATACAAAAATGTGTATTAAAAATAGTCTGATAAGAGTCATCATAGTGGCTATGATGGCCCCGCACCCCTGCTAGGATGGGGTGGTAATCCCACTGATCCTTGGGAATCATGATCTGTACTCTAGGATGAATATCTCTCTCTAGATCCCACTCTGCCTCCGACATGACTCTGTGATATAAGGTCATGTAATACAGGGCCTCCCGTCCTCTCCTGTCGGCATCCCTCTATGCTGCAAATACATTTGCTAGCACCTGTCCCAACCCTACCGTTGTGCCTGCATCGCGAGCTATATCTCACTCTGCCCTGTAGCCCTCTGCTTGTATCTGTATAGCATCTCGCTATGCTGTCAAAGCTGTTATCTACGTTGACATGGCTACCAGCTCCTCCCCAGCACCCCCTCCTGTCCACCCATGCCAAACTCTCCACTGTCTACTCGGGCGTGTAACAGGTCTAATGCCCTTTGTGCACCATCACCTTGAGTTGTCTCTGATACTAACACCCCCTTTAATCAGGCTAAATCTATCTATAGATTGTTGGATGTAGCCTGGGAGGTGGCCAATAGTCCCTATAGTCTCAGAACCTCTGACTGTAAACTACTCTCTGTCGCCTGAGAGGTGGCCAACAGTCCCTGTAACCTCAGGATCTCTGCCTGTGAGCTAGTCTCAATTGCCTAAGATATAGCCAGTAACCCCTGCACTCTCCTGAGCTTAGTCTGTAGACTGTCCCGCTCTGCCACTATTGTGTCATGCACATCCTACACTATGTATCCATTCGGTGGCCCCTGTCCCTATCCTGGTGGCCCCTGTCCCTATGCCTGTCCCTATATGTCTAGGGCCACTGGTGGCTGCCTCCCTACAGGTATCTCTACATGTCCCCATCACCTCTGAGATGCTACTCTCAGCTGGACTCTCCTACCCCCTGCTCCTCCTCCATCTCCTCCCTCCTCATCACCATCATCCCCATCCTGTCCTCCTTCATCCTCTCCCTGCCCAGGCTGCTCATCTACCTGTACCACACATGGAACTGTTAATCTGATCGACATGTGGGCCGCCCACCACTGTGCATATGCTGCGACGACTCCAACATCATGTAGTGACTCTCGTGCTCTAATCCATGACACCTCGATCATGCCCATCCATGATCCCCGAGCTCCCCGCAAGTCTACTCCCATCCCCCAAATGTTGCCTACCTCCCGAGTCACCAAGGGATGAGGAAATCCATCTAGCACAACCTCCTAAACCTGTCCCATCTGTCGTCGTACCCTTGACGACATATACCTGGCTACCATGTAAGTTGTTTGTTCTATCAACCATCAATCAGTCTATACAAATCTGAGATAATATGAGTCATAACACCCATCCTCAGTGTATCCATCCTGCTATGGGACCTGGTGGCCCCATGCCTCGCACCTTGCATATGGTGCCCACTGAATGTCACCCATCTTGTCCAAAGTCTGATGACAATATCCAATCGAGTCTGTAGACTCGTAGCTAATCGGTGACCTATATCTGTAGGAAAACGACCCATAAGCCTGCCTGATCTTATGTGTATGAATCAGGTGTATGACATCTATATGCTCCCAAGCCCATACCAGTAGCAATGAGCAGCCTACTCCTAGTGCCTTACCCTTATGGTAGGCGCACATGTGTAGATCATAATACAACTATCCAAGGATAGTGTATCCCCAATAGTACTGGTCCCCGTCCTCCACCATACTACTCAGCACTCATGCCCAGCCAATCAAGAATCCCTTGCCTGCATGATCAGACATCAGTCATCCTCCAATCAGCCCTGCCAAATATAGTGCCACCCGCCGCAACCGTGGTCGTGCTGCCATCGCCCCAACCCATGACATCCACTGATGTGAAGTCGATATCTTCGCATAACTCCTCCCAAAAGTCATCTCCATGTGAGGCTCTGACCCCTCAAAGTAGTACTCAAGTATCAGCCCCTGAATCAACACTCTATAAATTCTCCACACATCGTGTAGAGTAATAGTAGCTTCCCTTGTGGGGAAGTAAAAGCTTGAAGTGGTACTGTGCCACCTCTCGATCAAACCCGACATGAGCGCATTATGCGCTCTCAAATAGGGCTAGAGGTGCACATGCTCCAATTCGCACAAGGTAACTATACCCTAATCCTTTGTCGTCAGCTCATGCTCCAGCGCCATCGTCGCTGGATAACACTCCCTCACCCGGAAGGTAATCATATCCTCCTGCATCCACACCATACCCATGTCAGATATCATATAGCATTCTGGGGCATCAAAAATTGCCCCTAGCCTGATTTGGGGCATCAAAAAATGCTCCCGAATCCTCCCCTATCTCTCATTTCCTTTTTTTTCCTCTATTTCCAGGTCAATCAGCGAAGACGTCGGTTTACCCTTGCAGACGATGGTTCTTTGTAGCGACCGATCTGCGGAGATGACAATTTAGGTTGCCGCCTCTTTTCTGCGTAGACGGTGGTTTAGGCTGCCACCTCTTTTTTGCGCAGATGGCAGAGTTCTTACTCCACCGTCTCCGCCCAATTTTTCTTCCTCCCCTTCTGCCCTCGCAGATGGTGATCGTGCGATTAGCCGTCTGTGAAGACGACGATCTATTGATCGTCGTCTGCGTTGCAGGCAGGTTTGGAGCGTGTTTTGGGTGCCATAAATGCACTAAAATACAATAAATGCATAATTGACTAGGAGGCCTTTGACTACTCACTGGTGGCCCGGTGTCTGCAGGAAGCTGATGGATCTTGACTCGCTCTCCAAGTTGCGCACGCTCTCGAATCACTGTCACCGCTTCTCTCTTCTTCCATCTTTTTGCTCTCTGTGAGTGAAAATGACTTCTCTTTGGGCCCCGGTGGACTATTTATAGCCCCTTGGGACCCTTTTCTTCTGTCCTTCTCCACGTTTCCCGCTATGGTCCCCATTTTTCCTCTATTTATTTTGGACACGCCATGCAATTGGTCTTCTTTCCCTCTCTTCTTGCCTTTTCGATAAAATTTTATTATTTTTTCCTATTATTTTCTTGAGGGGGCACACTCCTCTACTCTCATTGCCTTAGGTTTTCCTGACCTTTCAGGGGCATCTTATTTTCTTTTCTTTGATGCGACACCACTTTCGACGCCGCATCAAAGATGTGCAAAATGTAGACGTCTAAAATCGTCCTTATATTAATTTAATTAATATTCCCACAACATTATAGTTAATTTTAATTAATTATATTTGTTATATTCTTCTATCTATTTAATTAATTTATTTAATTAAATATGATTTACCTTAATAATATTTAAATCTTAAATTTAAATATTATTGCCCCTTTTAATGTATTAAATCTTATTTATATACATTCCATTCATTTATCCCTTTTAAATAAATTTATAATTTATTTATTCCTACACATGACTTAATTCTACTAAACCATAATTAATCTAAATCTACTTTGAATTAAACTAATTTGAACCTAGATCCTACCCTACCTCACATCACTCTCACCAAATAGACCTACTTACTAGTTAACTAAGGTTAATTAGGCTAATTTCTTGATTCCTACACATATTAGTCCTAATTATTTGCTCACATATGTGTGAGAAAATTTCCAAAAATTGAGTTTTCCAAATAATCCTAATTTGGTGCCAACAAGGTTTCTTACAACCCTGATGACACTTTTTTGCAAAAGTGTTTTATTGGACAAAAACTCTTACACCTCTTATAAGATCCTTCACATGTGTACTTTAAGTACACCTTGACCCATCATATCACAAGTTGCTCACACATGTGTGCGCAAACTTGACCTCTTGCATGGCTTATGTGTCCCTCATGTGGCACCTCTGTGGATGCCACATGAGCTCCATCTCATCCAAGCCCTCTCTCTCCTCCAAAAAATCTATAAATAGAGGCCATTGCCAAGAGCAAATAATCTCCCTTTTATGCATTGTTATCATGTTAGTTTAGCTTTAAAATTCTTAGCTTAGTTTTCATGTTCATGCTTTCATGCTTGTAGTTCATTTTCAAATCTAGATATTACATGTTAGGATTAATGGAATGAATATTAGATTTCATTTGATCTTGCATATCATCATAGTATAATCTTGCATTTGCATTCATGTGATGAGCTTGAGACAAGTTTTCAATACTTGCTCTCGAGTTCTTCACTCACATTAGCTTGCATCTTTAAATCATCAAGTGGGATTTTAGTATTGTGTTGGGAGAGCACACCCACATACTTCTCTAAGAGCAAATCAACAAGGCATTGGGTGCCCTTGTTCAGCTCATCTGAGGTTGTGGTGAAAGTTCTTATTTTTGGATTCCATTTTAAACATGCTAACTCTTTGAATCTCGTTTCTAATGGCTAACATTAATGTTTGCATGTTTTAGTGTTGTCTTTTGCAGATATAGTTTCTATCATATATAGATTGAAGGGTGTTTTATCATATCACTTCAATATGCTAATCCTTTTTAAAGACATAATGTTGGTCATCACCCCTTTCTACTTGTCTATGCTTTTAAAGTACCCAATCATAGATGTCAAGTTGGGTAAGTTGGAAGCACTTATCCACCAAACGCTCACTTATTTATTGGGAAGTCCACCTTGGATGGGAAACTATCCCGAATATTATAGTAGTTGAAAATATTATGGAGATTATTGCTCCCTTTAGTCTTTCTTCTTTCTCTACTAAGATAAGGAGAATGTTTCTTGTGTCCCTAGTTTTATTATAATCAAAATCCTCAAACGTTGTCAACCTACTTTGTGTGTTCATTGAGTGTAGTTGACTTCTCTAACAACATGGACGCTTTTAGATATAGAGCTTAAAAGTCTTTAGAGTGGGAGGGATAAGACATTAATGTCTCTTTGTTCAAGAAGGTGAAGGCTAGGTTGAGATCCGTTATGATGCATTCAGGTGTTGGGCATTCACCCAACAATAAAGAATTGGGAAAAGTAGATGTGGATTTTGGGTGACGAGAGGAGGCTGGGAAAATGAAGTCTACAATAAGGTTCCTAAAAGAGGAGATTGTCAAATTAAAAGAGGAAAACCAAATCCATAATATATATATATATATATATCTCCAAAATGTGGCGGGCTCATAAAATACGAATTGAATAAATCCTTTAGGGCCCGTTTGGTTGGCAGAATTTGTGCATGCTGGAATTGCCTTCCATTCTAGGTTTGTGCTATACTCAAAACGAATTCTAGAATATGGGCTTTTCCTGTTTGGTTCACCTGGAAGACGACTGAGAAGATGCCAATTCTGCGTTTGGTTCCACACAACTAGAATTGGAATTGGATTTTTTTTTTTGCATTTTTGTGACTAAGATTAATATTTCAATGTTTTTAATATTTTTTTTCTGTAATTTTTTTAATTTTACCACAAAAATAATGAATAATTTGTTTAGTAATCTTTGTTGTTAATTAAAAATATGATTTTTCTTATAAGTTACAATATTTGAGTTTTCTTATAAATTACAATTTTTGAGTAAGATTAATATTTCAATGTTTTTTTTTTCTAATTTGTTTAGTTACCTTTGTTGTTAATTAAAAATATGGTTTTTCTTATAAATTACAATATTTGATTACTGTGCTAAATGCATGTCAATTTTACTTTTGCAATTTTTTTAATAAGACTAATTTTTCATTGTTTGCAAACTTGTTTTAATTAATCTAAATTGTCTAATTTTAACATAAAAAATTATAAATTCGTAAAGAAATCCAAAATAGTCATGACAATAATTTAAATATGTCCAACATTTC
>MU225222.1:1783389-1833514 GCA_018584345.1 Thuja plicata
ATTTTTGAAGACTCCAGAGACGCGAAAAGTTTCGGAGACGCTGCGTCTCCGTCTCCGAGATGCGTCTGGAGGGGAGGGGAGGGGAGGGGGGAGACAGGTCTCCGGGTAACACTGATATTAACTTTATTTATAATTTATTATGACTTTATATATTAATGTTTTAAACTTTTATAATGTTTAAGATTGATAAAATATTATCTACAAATATTAACTTTATTCATAATTAATTGTTAAATAATATTTGGTTCAGAAATATTGTACAAGGCTCATAAATATTTCCATACATAAAAAATATTAGAAAATATTTCTGTAATTACCTGTAAATATATATGTAAATGATTTTTGTATGCCTTTTGTATGGACAAACCCAAAGTGAATTCAGCTCAATCTTTTTGTGAGATCCACAAACAGAATTGATGTGTATGAACCTGAATGCAAACCTGAACCAGCTACTTAAGTAAATTTTAGTACATTTAACAAAGAAAGGTACGGATTTGGTCTGTAATGATTAGTTATTAATTTTTAATGCCCCCAAATTGTATATAGTTATGTATCTAGGGGCAGATATGGAGAGATTGATAGTATTGTACTTTTGAAGCTTCGATATATAACAATGTGGGGCCTTCAAAAGAAGAGTATTTGCTGGCACGTATGGAGTCTCCTATATTTTGAATCTGCAAGAATTGTAAGAAGTAAAGAATTTTGAAAAATGACCATTTTTGTTTTATTTTCTTCTATATTTATCATTCCATTTACTGCACCACCCAAAGCTCATGAATGTGCCTCGAAATCTCTTCGATTCAAATTCTTTAGAAAAAAATAAAATAAAACTTAAATTACACATGATACATACAATCTTATGTATATATGGTAATGTATGTTACAATAGAATCATTTTGTAATCGACTTGTTCTGTGCCTTCATGTTGTTATGAATGCGTTTAAAGTGTTGTAGGGGTGTATTCTCTATTATGGTGTGATCTGAGAATGTAAAAAGCTGGAAGAAAACTTTTTGGCTGCATATTTTGCATGTGTTCAGAAATATATGGTTTTCCTTGATGATGATTACACATGGAATTTCCATCTACTTACACATTAGCTTAATCATGTCATAAATGATACGACAAATTTGCAAATGCATATTTTCTGTCTCATTATTTAATAAACTCTTTGATTCAGTCACTTCTTGTCTGTGTGGTGAGTGGCTCAAAACTGAAGTAAATAGACAAATTCTCCATGATAATGTCTTGTTAAGCCTGCAGCTTTGGCAATTCATGGGGCTCTCTGAGTTTGGTGTGACTCAGATTCTTACCTTGATACTCAGCCACATATGGAGAGAAAATTGCCTTGTTTGGATGTTAAAATCCTCTGTTGAAGTGGCTAAGTATGGGCTGCTTGGCTTTCCCATGGCGGTTTTGTTTAGTCTGGGTCTTAAAGGGTATTTTTTAATTTTAATTTTTCTTCACGACTGCAAATTCCTCAAGTGTTTTTATACAGTAGGAATGTAGGTGTATTGTCAAGGATTAATTTACCCCAGGGTTGCAGAATGTGAACAAGATATGGGTGTTTCATGCATCAAACTGGTGTCTGACTTAGATGTGACCTAAACAACCTTTTCCTGTATGTTATATGCATACATCGCTTGAATTTATTTCATAAGCTATACATGTTTAAGTTATAGTGTAGTACTCTTTTTGCCTGCCATAATAATTTTTGTATAAGAATTGTTTTCGATGGGAAAGGAACCGTCAATGAATTCTTTTTCTGAACAGGTGAGATTTATTTGAGGAATCATGCCTGTCATGCCTGTTTGGAAACCACCCCACAGTTATTAACACAAATTTCCATAATCATTCTAATTTAAGAGATTAATTAATTGCTCCTGTTGTATTTTGTCTACAATTTCAGTTGAAATGCTGAATGTGCAGGTAAAAAAGATTTTTGTATTTCTATTAGACATTTTATGATTTCATTTTTGGGTAAGGGTAGTTGGAAGTGTTGCTGGGTCCAGACAAGTCTCGAGTATAATGAAAACCAACACATTTGACTGTTTCTGGAAAATGCTTGTTTAAGTTGCTTAGAATGCTCAAAGTGAGCTGCAGATATTCATTGTTAAAATTGTTTTTAGTCAAGAGTCTATAGAAATATCTGCTTATGTGATGTCCGGCATTCAAAGGAAAGACACCTTGAAGAATAACCTAGAAAAATTAAGGGGTTTCATGGGATGAATCTATTTGCTTTCATTCCTTATTATCTTTTCCCTGCTGTTTTGCTTCTACATAGTTCGTGAGGCTAGGTAAACATGAACTTACTCCAGGACTTTTATAAATGGCCTTGCTGATTACATGTAATTTTGCACCATATCTGCATTCTTCGTTTGGTGTGAGCTATTGCAGTAGATAGTGTATTCTTTTGAATGTAAATTGTAGACATTGAATATCGTCAAGTATGGTACACAAATCATGGGAAAAACAAAGAGAAAACAACTGCAACCAATCAATCATGGGAGTGAAGAGAAAACAAGAGTAAGTTACCAATATCATCGGTAATTTGTAGTGGGTTGAATGTAAATGGTTGACATTAAATATTTTCAAGTATGGTACACAAATCATGGGAGAAACAAAGAGAAAACAAGTGCAACCAATCAATCATGGGAGTGAAGAGAAAACAAGAGTAAGTTACCAATATCATCGGTAATTTGTAGTGGGTTGAATGTAAATGGTTGACATTAAATATTTTCAAGTATGGTACACTGATCGTGGGAGGAGCAAAGAAAAACCAGGAGTAAACTACCAATCCCATTGGTGGTTTTATGAACTAGTTTTATTTCTTTCATATGACATAGCAGGTAGTATTTTGGGAGTGTAATAAAATTTGATTGACACAAGGGCACAAAGTATATTCAAACATTAGATAGATCACTGTTCTTTATAAGTTGGTATGCTCTCCTTGTTGGATGTGGCCTTTGGTAAAGATGCTAGCGAAGGGACATCATATCTATCAAATTCATTGAAGAGTTGCACTTGGCTTTGATGCCATACCCAGCCAGTTTGAGCTGTTTATATTTTTCAAATTTCAGCACTATTTACATAAACTTTGGATTGATTTAGATCCCAAGCTTTTTATTGCTTATTCCTCTCTTTTTTGAGGCTTTGGTAGTTAGAAAGGTAAGGACTCTGAAAGTCTGATCTCCCAAAACATAAATGAATCAAAACCTTTTGTGCACCATGATTATAAATTTAGATTTCAAGTGAAAATAGTGTGAAGAAGCAACTATATGGGTCATTTTAGAGTTTGGAGTCATCATTAAATGTTTCTTGTGTTATTTTAGTGTTCAGAATTTGCATTTTATTAAATGTTACATCAGTGTCACTTTTTTTTTCTGAATTCTAAGAATAGAATCTTTTAAAAGCATGTAGGCTACATGTTGCCGTGACATTTGTCTGGGTTCTGCATCAACTACAAGATGGTCGCAAACTAATGGTCCTAGAGTCCATATATATCATAGTTACCAGGAGTTGATGGTTCTAAGGGTCCATATATATCGTAGTAACGAGGAGCTGCAAGGACACTGCACTGGTACAGGGAAACGGATACCAACAGTGAGTAAATGAACAAGGAGATGGCTATATTGTATGTAAATGCAGTTATACCCGAAATTGTGGGTATGGGAAAGGGTGCACATTCATTATAATAATTGGGTTTCCTGGCAACTATAAATGCTTTAAAACATTATGTCTCTCAGAACACGTTTGAGAGGAAGGTTTATTGCTAGTCTATGAGATGCATTTCTATGCTATTTACCTTGGTTTCTGGTTTGTCTATTCCACATAATGTGATGTATCAGCTTCTGCAATGTCTCCCTTTCTCTGCTAAATTGGTTGTTGTCTGAATCGAGTATTGTGTTTCTCTTTTTAAAAATACTTTCTTCTATTAGAGATTCAAGCATGTTGGTTCTTAACATCAACTTTATGCTGCATGTATATTTCTATTTATTATGTAATTTATTTGAAGGATAATTTTAATTGAAATGTTTTGATGCAGTACATCTGGTTGCCCTTTTGGGGAGAGTTGCCACTTTATGCACTTTGTTTCTATTTATTATGTAATTTATTTGAAGGATAATTTTAATTGAAATGTTTTGATGCAGTACATCTGGTTGCCCTTTTGGGGAGAGTTGCCACTTTATGCACTTTGTTCCTGGGGGTGTGAACTCAATTCCACAGTTGCCAAATACTGCTTTGAGTACAGCTTCCAGGAAACCAGCAGGTCCAGCAAGTGGTTTAATGTCTGCAGATCAGGGAGCAGCTGGGCAACCATTTAAGACACGCATGTGTAACCGCTATGGAACTCCAGAAGGATGTCGATTTGGAGACAAGTGTCATTTTGCACACAGCGAAAAGGAACTCCAGCAAGGTAATGCACCTGCTCATGATACTAATAGGGTCGGTTCTTATGGCAGGCCAGGCGCTGGTGGGTTAAACAGTAGGATTGGAGGTCGCCCTTCACAGCGGGAGCCTACACCTCCTGGAATGGCAGCAGCAGTTTCATTTGGTCTATCATCCACTGCGAAAATCAGTGTTGATGCATCTGTTGCTGGTGCTATTATTGGAAAAGGTGGGGTGAACTCTAAGCAAATTTGTCGATTAACTGGGGTAAAACTAGCAATCCGAGAACATGAATCTGACTCCAATTTGAAGAATATTGAACTGGAAGGTTCCATAGATCAGATAAATGAAGCCCAGGCCATGGTTCGGGAGCTGCTTATGCATACTAGTACTGCACCAACAAAACCCGCTGGATTTGCTTCAAACAATTTCAAAACAAAGCTCTGTGAAAATTTTACAAAGGGTACCTGCACATTTGGAGATCGTTGCATCTTTGCACATGGTGCTAGTGAACTGCGATAAATTTCTTTTCAAGACTGATCTATGGTGGACCTTAATACTTGTTTGGTAATTTTCGAAGGAAATTATATGAGAAGGTTTTAAATTTAGGGCTGTATTTAAGTAAGATGAACGATAGCATGGTAACTCTCAGCACCACCAGAGAGATTGATGTTGTAGTGTAGTCCGCCATTTTTTCTTTTCTGAACTAGTGCATTTTGTTTTCATGAATTTCATAACTAGTATTGATTTCTGAAGGCATTGTTCAAGGTCTGATTGCTTTACCTGTATTTGTTAATGCCTGTCTATTTTCACATTCTTTAAATTTTGTTCTTTTTTTCTTCATCATTATTGAAATGCAGATCAAATTTTCATTTTATCACATTCTCTTTACCTAACATCAGGAAGCAGTTTTCTCGAGTATAAGACCCCAAAATGCTTGGAGGCTTTTGAATCCATATTCTACCCTACAGAACATGCGTTTTCATGGTTGATCTTCTGGGATAATGTTTCATGGTAAATTACTATATGTTTTGTGCATAAGATCATTGTAAGAAATTAAGTTTTTGCCATTTGACAACTTGTTATTTTTCAATATTTTTTGTTTCTCAATATTAAAAGCTTGTCCTTATGTTTGTTGGGGGATAAGAAGTCAACTCAGATGTGAAATTGTTGTCTTATTGGATAAATTATAAATTGTGTACAAGAAGAATGAAAATATTTGCTGGCTGGAAAAATTATCTTGTGTAATAAGCAAAGAAAATATGACTGTCTCGCCCTATAACGTTTTTGGTGTTTGGAGGGGATTTACATAGAGAAGTAAATTGATCTCCATCTTATCCTCATTTTAGTATTTGACATGGCATCATAGATATTTGTGTTCTTGTAGAAACGATACCCACTACAGGGTTATCGGCCACGAAAATAATTCTGAAGATTAGTTAAAGAGGTGACAGGAATCGGTAAATTGATTTTGATTGTGGTTGCGTTGTTTTGGCATAACTTGTGGACTGCCAATTTTAGGGGAGTTGTAAAACTATGGTGGACAAGGAACTGGACAGGAGACACGTAAGAATACCAATTAAACAATATGAAAAAATATTTGGAAGTCTGCAGTTAATAAGGAGGAAAGATGAAAGTTCAAAATTCTATAACTGGTCGTCTATAAATAATGTAGAATATTTCAATAAATCCATCTAAAGATGCTTTAAACTTAACTTTGAGGTGTTCATGTAACAATTTATGCACATGATTTTTTTAGTATCAAGCACCAATTAGTGGCTTATTAATATAGAAAACTTTATAGAAGACAACCTTAAGAAATTAGGAAGAGCAGATATACTCTTATAAGATAATACATTTTCCAAATTTTCTATGGATTTCAATTGAAGAGTTCAACATGGATTACTCGTTGACCACAATGTTGAGTAAAGCATCTTTTTCTCTAGCTTTGACATTATTTTTTCTGTACTTTTATTCGTGACTCGTGGTTGGGGAGGCTAAAATATCTATATATTTTACTAAGCTAACGATGCCATTGATAGTTATTCCATCAGGCAAGTTCTTTAGGATTAGTTTCCATTTTATGCAATGGTGGCGTAATTTTTTCATACATTGTCTTGTGTACACGATCCATATCTAGAGACAAGCCAAAAACAGGGGGTGTGAAGTCTCTGGGTCTCTAGAAGTATTTATATTTTTTTTGTGCAAGTTTTTATTAGGGATTCAATGACTGAATGAACTTTAATATCACCCATGGGATCAAGTGGTCTAAGGGACCAAGAGCTCCAGAAACAATACTATTTTAGATTTATTTCTGTCATACTATTTCAGATTTATTTCTATGTCAGCATTTTTGTAATGAATCTTGACTAGGCCATAGGTTTGTCAAGCCTTGCTTACTCAAATAGCTTGCTGAGATTGTCGACCTTAAAATTGTTTTCAAACTATTGATAGATAGCGCGCACTTTATAATGAATTGTCATTCAGTTTCAATTGACCCTTCATTACAAAAGATGCAAGTTCTTTCTTCCCACTCTTCCTTGAGAGCTATCTATCTACATGTTTCTTATCTATGATGATGGGACTCAATTGTGCTTTTAAGATTTCAACATTCAACCCTTAGATGAGCCTGTTCATTGTGCGTTCACATTTTGTTAAATTCTTTGGCATAGTGTTGTCTTTTGATTATTTTGCTTTGTTACATGACAATCTTGAATTTTTCTATCACCCAAATTTTTATCCTAATGTCTTGTTTGACTATCAATTTGTCATTTTGCTTTCTGTCTTCTCTCAGGTTTTAACTCCTCCATAGTAACCATTTTAGGCTAATGGTGTTCATCCATGTTTTCAAACTATATTATGTAACTTATCAAATGAATTATCACTAAAGCCTCCATTGGGAATATACCAGCTTTAGCTAAAAAGATCTCATAGGGGACTGCTGACTTGACTCCAAGGCCACTAGTGATTAAGTGATCTTGAATTCTTTCTAATTGTCTCCAATTGTGGGTTCACATGCTATTGACCCAAACTTCAAAACCATAAAGGACAACTAGAATGACTAATAGACCGAAAAGAGTTTTCTTGGTCTTCTAGTCTCGTAATTCTGTTTTCATGTACTTTTTCTGAAGAAGGTAAGAACCTCTCCATGCCTCCTTGGATCTTCTTTGTCCCATGTCTTCCAATCGAACCTATTGTGAAAATCAATTCCTAGGTACCTCTACTCCTTCACTATCTCCAAAGAATTCCTTCAAGGATAAAGTTAACCTATTCCTTTTTCTGCTTCAAAGAAAAGATCATGATTTTGGTTTTGTTGGTGTTTATCTACATCTCAACCTCTTCTCAAAAGAGCTCTAAAGCTTTCGTTCTCTCAAACCATTAGTAGATTTTGCAATTAGAATAAGATAACCCATGTACAAAAGAAGCTTCACCACGTACCCTGTTGATTGAACACCCTCTCTCAAGGTCTTGCTTAACCACTCTTCTAGCTTATCAATATATAAACCAAAGCATTCAGACACACCTTCCTTAGTTTTGGTTTTTTCTCTAACTTGATCATAAAGCTTATGAACAACCACTCTATACTCATTTGGAATCCCAAGGTCTTCCATTCTACTCCAAAGCTTGTCCATAGGAACAATGCCAAAAGCGTTTTTGAAATGAATGAAGCAACAAAATGCTTTTCTACCTTGGATGTCCCAAACCTCATCGACAAAGTGCCTAAAAATGATACAATGGTCAATGGTAGAGTGCCTTGGTCCAAAACCATCTTTCCTTATACTCTTTTCCCTTCCTTTTCAACCCAATTGATAATTCTATGCTCCACCATATTACCAAATAACTTTGCAAGAAGAAGATTGACCATCATAATATGATAATTGGAAAGATTTTGTTTTTGGGCAAAACACATTGAGCGTATACTAGCACTTGCATCCGAAAAAGATGCAACGGTTACACTGATAGAAAATGATATAAGTTAATTTTTAGAGATAATTTTATATGTGCACAAATAATAACTTAATCTAATTTTAAGAAAAACTGAGAGGCATTGTTAAAAGTGGTGGGGGATTGTCAAAGGCTATCATGAGAGAGGTCTATGTTATAATTTTCAAAAGTTAAATGTTAAATTTTCAAATTGGTTAAATTATTAGTGTGAAATTTTCTAACATTTCTAAGAATCTTCAAAAACTTAATTTGTGGTACAAAGTAATAGATGCAATCTTATCTATCTAAATAATTAATATTAGATATTGAAAATATAAAATTTAGTGTATATTATTGGTATGTCTACATTATTAATTATGTATACTAACTTGACTCTTTAATTTGTACATTAGGCGTCATGTACACTTAAGCTAAAAGAAAAGTAAGTAAACTTTAGACTTTTGCGTCTATAATTGTACTATTTTTCTTTTCATATTTGTCCTTGGACTTTACACACTTTAAGGTTTTTCTAGTTTTATATTCCACATGACCAGGTGTAGGTGAGAATGTTGCAATAGTTGTTATAGTACTTGTTGATATAATGTCCAATATTTGTAACAAGCAACAAATCACATGATGCCACATTATTGTTCTACTTTGCCCCTCAAGTGCGAAGACACATGCATTGTGTGCCACTGAATTTGATCCTTAAATTAGGATGAACTACAAGGGGAATTATTTTATAGTTGCATGTATCCATAAAGTATATCTCAAAGTTTTGTAGAAGTTTGAGAGAAATGTGCATTTAATGTACTAAAAAGTGCATCTATAACTTTCTATTGTATTTATTTAAAACTAAAATAAAATCCCTATAAATTGAAATGGAAAATTGTGTTGCTATCAATTTAATCATCAATTTGTAGATCACATTGTGGATATAAATTTAAATTAAAAAAAGAGCTTCATTGTTAATATTGGTGACCCGAATCATCAAAAAATATCATAGGACAAATCTATGTTATAATTTTCAAAATTTAAATGTTAAAATGTGATAATATTGAATTTTTTAAATTGGTTAAATTATTGATGTGAAATATTTCTAACATTCTTAAGAATCTTCAAAGAATTACTTTTTATACACATTAATAGTTAGCAATCCTAGCAATCTAAATAAATAATATTACATATTGAAAACATAAAATTGATTATGTGCTACTAGTACACCATTTTAAAAACTAAGAACTAAATTATTCATCACTTATCACAACTTAACTCTTCAATTTGTACATTGGGTTTGTAAAAACCTAAACTAAAATATAAGTAAACTTTAGCCTTTTGTGCTCTATGATTGCCATATTTTTTTCTATATCTTTCCTTGGACTTTATTTACTTTTAGGTTCCTCTACTTTTTATATTCCACATTATTACTTGGCTTTGCACATTTTCATTCCTATTTTACAATTTCACATAATTTATGATTACATTTTAGGCTTATCATTTTCACATCCTATAGTCATGTGATCCTTATCACACCTACAAATTTTTATCTTATGATTACATATCTCATGATCTTTATCATATCTAGTCATGTATGATTTCATGTTTATCAAAGCTTTATCTTATGATCCAAAATGCTTCATCACTTCTCTCTTTATGTTTTTACCATAGAAACATTACCATGTCATTAGCCTTTTAGCCACTATATTATCATTTATATGTTAAATTCATGTATCATTCTTCTACAACTATCTTATTGTTTGAAATTACATTGGAGTATTCATTTTATCACACCAACATCTGCAGGGAATCTACTTCCCACATTAGGACAAATTTTATAACAATTGTATCTTTCATATCTGAAAGTTTTGAAGAATACAAAACTTATTAGCAAAACTAAATGTAGATATAAATATTGATGTCTAAAATCTTCAAGAATTATTACAGTTGATTTCATTGATTTTCTTACTGTTTCTATGCTCCTACTATAAAATCTAAATCTTGATGTCTAAAATCTTCAAGAATTATTACAGTTGATTTCATTGATTTTCTTATTGTTTCTATGCTCCTGTTACAAAATATAAACAAGCCCTTGTAATTCTCTATTTATGTTAAATCTAACTTGCATATTTTTACCCTTTCAAATCCTCATATGGATGATATGGGTTAAAAATTCTTTGGTTGCTTCAAAACATAAATGTCTAATTTGATGTTTCTATGATATTCTCAACACCATAATAAGTAGTGATAGTATGGATGCCTAGTATCATCCATTTCTTTAAAGCATTGTCTGTAACTGTATTTCAATTAAGAAATTATTTATTGGTATATACTTGCTAAATCAAATAGTGTAGATGACCTTGCACCTACTCATTATAATATCAAATGGGTCAATGAGTTTGGCTCAGGAACTACACAATTGAATCATGATGGCAATTTCACAATTTCACTTACCGTGGAAAATATCTCCCACTTATCAATGAATTATATAGTTTTTTTGTTAGCTATTCAGCTATGAATTCAATTTCTTTTTGCAGAGGGATTATGTAGTGCTTATAAATTAAATTGTTACATTTTTTAAGTATACTTATACTTGACTATGAATTTGTCAGCGTATAGGTGGTTGTTAGTTGTCAATGGTAGTTGATAATTGTGTTTTGTTTGCCAACTGTTAGACAATTTTAAAATGTCTGTATTTCTCTACTTGTTTTGGATTTTACTTTTAGTGTATTTTAGATGTCTATAATTTGGCAACTTAAACATTTAAAATAGGACCTTAGGTATTCAAATCAGGATAGCAAGGATGCTTTATGTACATGCAAAATGGAAATGCAGGAAAATGGGGCAATAAATTGACCTTTACAACTCTCAAATCACCGCCTGCATATATAACAACATTTTTTGAGAATATTAATGTGACAAGTATCAACAATAATTGTAATAATAAATAAATATTTTGAGGAAAGAAATGTAATGTACATGGAATATTATTGGACATATATAACAACTTCTTCGCACAAAGTATCTCTTTTTGCAATTCTTGCAAAAGATATGCTTACTTTATTTTTTGTATTAACTATCGAGAATAAAAAAGATACAACAAAACAACTAGTTGGAGGCCCAGCCTCACAACATAAGTCCAAAAGTACAGGGAGTACAACAAAGTATAAAGAAGATTACAACATTATCAAGCGAGTACAAAATTGAGATTTATCAACAAGGAACATTAGTGCAATAGGTCTTGAAAGTTGTCGATCTAGGCTGTCCATCCTTGAGGTCCCTCCATCTAGGCAATGTTCCGTCCAGCTCGGATTTGGGCAAGCATGAGGCACTTATCCACATGTGGGTTGTTGCTCCTTTTCATTTCCAGCGTGAGCTTAGCAAGAGCTTCATCAAAATTGGCGAGATTGTCTGAAATGTTGCGCCAATCAAACTAGTCCATCAACTTGTAAATAAACATCGTAGCAAATCTATCCTCCAGAAATTTTTCATACTTTTTCTTGTCAATGCACAAGGTGAGAGTAATCTGCGAGGCAATTTTAGAGAAAACGAGTCTACGAAAAGACCCAGTAAGGGTTCTGGAAACACCCTGAAACCTATCCTCATTCCTAATTTTCCAAATATGCCAGATAATATGAGAAGAAAGGATAAACCAAAAGAGATTAGCATATTTTTTAAGCCCATGAATATATCCAGTAATAATTTCCACAATATCCACATGATTAGGAATGATAATACCAAACATAAGCCAAATCTCTCTAGCAATAAAATAATAATAAAAATATGTCTGCAGGTTTCAGGAAGCTTACATAAGTTACAATAGGTATCATTTGGTGGAATTAATGGGAAGTGTGTACTGAGAGGGGAGGGGTGATTCAGTACCTCTAAAACTTTTGTACCCTTTAATCAATTAACCTTTGTGTAATCAATTGTATATCCATTCAACATGATCTATATAATCTTGATGTGAGTTATATAAATTCATAACATTAACATACATGTGAACATTCATAGAAATATCCATGAAAGTAATTGACACAACACAAGATATGATATCGTAGAAAACTCCTGTTAAGAAGTAAAAAATATGGTGGGGATGACACCCACAAAATCTTGTCCTAAAAAATATTACAATAATCAACCCTTAAAACTTAGTACCACAAAATTATACCTCTAGTTATCTTCAGTCCTATAAGATGAATGCCTCCAAATAATTTTTTCAAATTACTACTGATCAGAATGCTTTGTAAAACCTTCTAATGTATGTTTACCGAAAATAGACTGTTAATTTACCGACAAAGAGTAAATTATCTAGAGTATACGAATCAATCCAATTAATTTATGTGTAATGCAAAACACTAAAGTAATGAATCATAAACACATTGACACATGGATTTTTAACGTGGAAACCCTGTTAAGGGAAAAGCCACTTGGGACCGGTAACCCAAAATTTTCACTCTTTTGAAGTGAGCTCGGTGAAGAGCCAACCCTGTTAAAGGTTACAAACACACTGTTAGGTGTGACCTTGTTAGAGTATTAAAAATTTTAGTTTGTCACTTGATATCGGGCATCTCTATGCTACCATCCTTGATCAAACACTCGCTTGGCCTGTCAATAGGTATTTGACATCTCATGCTATCTTCATGATCAAACTTTTTGATACTCCATTGGATGTATCTCAATATAGAAAGGATCTTTAAATCCCGCTCGGCTAAGAGACTTTCTAAATCAATGGTTAAACTGAAACAGTATCATCTATTCACATATACAACTTATACCTGCAGATTTTCAGATCTATTGTAATCTCATAAAATAATCTGATCAATATATCTCTGTTATACCTTTGCTTCGCTTTGATTATGCTCGGTGATGCTATGCTCTGTTGCTCGGTGTCCGCAGAAAACTTTATCTCTTTCCTTAGCTTGATTGATCAACACTGAATGAAGTTGCTCTTCATCAGTTTCTCTTTAACATCCTCTTTTTCATTCTCTCCCCACACCAATTTGTAATGAATTGATTTGTCTCTTTATAGACATGATATCACCGTTGTTTAGGTTCTTGATTTTCTTGAACTTGGCGTGATCCACAATTCTCGCCAATCAAATTTAAAGCAAAACTCTTGTTTTATCTCGTTGAGATCTTCTTGCCAACTAGACAAATCAACTTTAAATCAATTACTTATCTTTGGCTTATCTTGTCGATGAAAACAATGACAACTACTAGTTAAGTATATATTTAGCTCTGCCAGCTAGATATTTTGTCATTTGTGAACTCCATTTGTTTTCAGTTTTAACTCTCTAATAGCGTCGGTCAACACTCCAGTTCTTCTCGGGCTTCTCCGTCGGTTTACACTATGTTTCTGGCCATCGGGTATGCTTGTGATTCTTCTCGTCGGTAATGCTCATCAATTTTCTTGCTCCGGTATCACTGTGACTTGACTGTCGGTGATCTATATCCGTTGGGTTCCACTAACCGTTGGTGTTTGAAGTCACATTGTGAATACTTGTCTTTTATGCATTACATAAAGCATAATATTTATCTCTCTGATTCTCTGAAGTCTTTAACACTTTGATTATAACCGATTAGATTATATCAAGTTGACATCAATGACAATACAATCCATTAACTGATTTAATGTCTTTCATTATCCTTATGCATTTTGGTGACCAACTTAATCATCTTCAAACATTCAATCAATTACATGTCATCAATCTCTCCCTTTGGCATTGATGGAAACATAATACATTATCATACTATACTATCACTGATATAATATGAAATATACTATTTCATCAAGCTTTCCTAGTGTAACTATTACAAATGTATGGCTCTCGGTAAGCTCAAATAGCTTAGATTTGTTTCTTGCAGAGTGGTTGTCTTTAATCTTCAATCTCTTCTCTGGATAGATGTATCATCTGATATCTCTGTTCTGATATGTGCTCTTCCTTGACTGTTCCTCTTGTTGATAATCTCTTTTTCCTTTGACAACATTCTTTCTCTTTGTCTGCTCTCTCCCTTTGTTACTTCTCTCCCTTAGATGGATATTTCATGTGTAATCAATTTCTCTCCCTTAGAATATTGATTAACTATTCCTTTATGATTCTCAGGAACTTCTTTTCATGGATATTGATATAATATTTTCCTTTATCATATCTCTCCTTTTGATAATGAGATCATCTCTTCCTTTGTATGATAAGGCAAATCTCTCCCTGATGGTAATGAGAACATCTCCCCATTTTCCTTTATGATAATTAGAAGATCTTTTGTATGATAATGATAAAATCTCTCTCCCTTTGACAACAATGCCAAACAAAAATACTTCTCCTTGATTTATCATCTATATCATGTTCCATCTCTTTGCATAATATATTCCTTGAATTTCCCTATCCATCAGGAATACAATGTCTGATTTTCGGTGTAGATTTGTACCTTGCAATGTACATATGTATCTATTGTTGTCCATCTCAGTGTTTGCATCAACATGATTGATCTTCAGATTTGGTATAGGCTGATGCAACCTCCTAGTCAGATTACTGACCGATAGACAAGGGTTGAGCCCCTAGTCTCTGTCTCAGGTACTCAAATGTATCCTTCGGTAATGACTTGGTGAATATATCAACTAACTGTTCCTTTGATTGAACATATTCCGGTGTCACTTCTTTTGCTTGCACTTGTTCTCTCAGATAGTGACACTTGATAGAAATAAGCTTATTCTTAGCATGCATGACTGGATTCTTAGAAATGTTTATTGCACTGATATTATCACAATAGATAATTACTTGTTCAAGGATCTTCATATGCATACCTTCTAGTAATTTTTTGATCCATGCAATATTTGAGCAATTTGTAACATAAACCACATATTCTGCTTTTGCAGTAGACTGAGAGATGCATCCTTGCTTCTTGCTTATCTATGTGACAAGTCTGTCACCCATGAAGAATGCTCCTCCAGTTGTGCTCTTTCGGTCATCAATGTTTCCAGCCCAATTAGCATCTGTATAGACTTGTAGCTCAAATTTTTCTTTTCTCTTGTACCATAAGCCATAGTCCTCAGTGTTCTTCAGATACCTTAGAATTCTTTTGACAATAGTCATATGTGATTCTTTGGGATTAGCAAAGAATCTTGCAACTATCCCCACTGCATGTGCTATATCTAGTCTGGTATGAACAACATACATCAGTTTTCCAATCATTGATCTATATAAGGTCTGGTTTACCTCATTTATCTTGTCTTCTTTTGTGAGCTTGCATCCAGTAGCCATAGGTGTTCCAACTGGTTTGGAATCTTCCATCTTGAATATCTTTAGCATTTCCTTGATGTATTTAGACTGAGTGATGTAAATGCCTGTATTTTGTTGAAGAATATGTAGACCAAGAAAGAATTTGATCTCTCCAAACATAGACATTTCAAATTCCTTGATCATTTAATTAGCAAAGGATTTGCATAATAATTCATTTCCCCCAAAAATGATATCATCAACAAAAATTTCAGCAATTAGAATATTACCATCGATATCTTCTTTTAAGTACAGATTGTTATTTTCACTTATTATAACAAATTTTATGCTAATGAGATATGAGTGATGTCTTTCATACCAGGCTCTAGGTGCTTGTTTCAATCCATACAAGGCTTTGTGTAGTCTACATACCATGTTTCTCTTGTCTGAATTAATAAACCCTTCTGGTTATTTAATGTACACCTCTTCTTCAAGTATTCCATCTAGGAATGTAGATTTGACATCCATTTGCTATACCTTGAATCCTTTATATGTAGCATAAGAAAGTAAGATTCTAACTCCTTCTAGTCTAGCAATAGGTGCAAAGGTTTCACCATAGTCAATACCTTCTTCTTGTGCATATCCCTTGCATACTAATCTTGCTTTGTTTCTAGTGACTTCTCATTTCTCATTCAGCTTGTTTCTGAATATCCATTTGGTATCGATGACATTCTTGTCATCTAGTCTCGGTACTAGTGTCCATGTACTTTTCTTCTCAATATGTTCTATCTCTTCATTCATAACACTGACCCATTCATCATTCTCAAGTGCATTGTAAATAGATTTAGGCTCAAAATCACAAAGTAAACATCTTGTGTTTAGTGACTTACTTCTTGTTCTTGTTCTAGCTTTCTTGTCTCCTATGATTTGATTGCGTGGATGATGTATTCTGACATACTTGGAAAGCTTCGGTTCAGCTCTGTGTTCATCATTTTGATTATCTTCTTCACCTTCATTTTCATCTCCATTGTTCGTAACATCATCTTGAGTATTTTCCTGATCGTCGGTAATTGCAGCCTGATGCTCGAGTGCAATGTTTTGATGCTCGAGAGCGACACACTGTTTCTCAGGTAAAGTGTCAGGTTCTATATAAATAAACTTGTTGTAGTCCTCTGGTTCCTTTTTTCTTTCCTCATCATTCTTTTCTGCAAATTCATCAATTTTCACATTTGCACTTTCAGTGATTTTGTTAGATGACTTGTTAAGACATTTATAAGCCTTGCTTTTGGTTGAGTACCCTATAAATATGCCTTCTTCACTTTTGTAGTCAAGTTTTCCATTTCTATCATCCTTCAATATATAACATTGACTACCAAAGATTCTGAAGTAACTTACATTGGGTGTATGACCATTCCAAAGCTCATAGGGTATCTTCTTTGTGTCCTTCTTCAATTGTACTCTGTTTAATGTGTAGACAATAGTACTGAAAACTTCCCTCCAGAAAGTTTGAGTGATGCTTTTCTCAATCATCAATGTTCTTGCACAGTCAACAATTGATCTATTTCTCCTCTCAGCAATTCCACTTTGCTGTGGTGTCCTTGGTGCAAAAACCTGTCTTTTAATTCCATGCTCATTACGATAGTCAGTGAATTCATCTAAATTAAATTCCCCTCCTCTATATGACCTTAAGCATTTCAATTTCTTTTCACTTTGTTTTTCTACCATTGCTTTATACCATTTAAACATCTTAAATGCTTCTTATTTATCTTTTAAAAATATGACTGTCACCATTCTAGAAAAATCATCAACAAAGAGAATGAAATACCTATCTCCATAGTATCTCTTTATCCTCATTGGTCCACATACGTCTGTATGAAATGATTCTAGAATTGCAGTAGATGTATGTGTTTTACTCTTAAAACTAGACTTTGTCATCTTACCTTTTTGACAATTCTTGCACATGATATGCTCGAGCTTATTCATTGTCGGTAAGCCTCTGACATTCCTTTTGTTGCTTATCTTTATCATGTTGTCAAAGTTCACATGACACAATCTTTTGTGCCACAACCATATGTCTTCATTTCTAGCCATCAAACAAGTGGTGTTAGTGTAATCAAGATAGAAAAGGTTACCTTTTGTCTACTCACCGGTACCAATCAATCTTCCTGATTCATTGAAGATCTTTGCCTTCTTATTTTCAAATGCTACTCTGTGACCTGAATTGTTCAACTGAGAAACACTTAACAAATTGTAATTTAGTCCTTTAACCCAGTAAGCATTTTCACATTTAATCAAGTTATTCAACATTATGGTTCATTTACCTTAAATTGGACAAGGTGTATCATTTCCCATTCTTACTGAACCACTATTATAGTATTCAAAAGTCTCAAACTTTTGTTTTTCACCGGTCATATGGTGAGTGCAACTACTATCTATGATCCATATATCATTTTTACTAACTTTAGATATGAGTACAGTTTCTACATACCTTTCTTCATCTTCATCTGAATCATCCTTCATGGCTACAAATACCATCTCGATGTCTTCTTATGATTCAGTGTCAGTGTCATCATCTCTGTTCTCAGCTAGGCAACAAGCTTTCTTCCCTTTGTCCTTGTAGTCTCAAGTATCTCTCTTGTCAGATTGTCGGTTGCTTCGGTAATCTCTATTATCACCTTTATCAAACTTCTTCTCATATGATCTGTCATTTCCTCTGTCATCTTTTCTTTGGTTCGGACATCTTGCAACAAAGTGTCCAACTTATTTACAATTGAAACATACAAGTGGTAATTTAACTTTGTATATGCCTTTGCCTCTCTGCAATCTTCTTGCCAAAAGTGCTTCAATTTCATCAAGTCCTTGATCCTCATTATCACTATCACTATCATTTCTAACATGTCTATGAATTGAGTTACTTTTCTTTAGAGAAGATTTGAATGCAAATTCTATGGATGGTAAGACACTATTGTCAAAGTTATTCATCTCAAATGAAATTAGTCTACCAATCAGACTATCTAGAGTAACTGTATTGTTTGCAACTGCTCTCATTTCTTGAATAACAGAAACTCTAATAGCATAAATAGGCAATAAGGCTCTTAAGATTTTTCTTACCACTATCTCCTCTTCAAGTGTACCTCTAATTCCTCAGATAGCATTGACTAACTCTTTTATTCTGCAACTATACTGAGTAATGTTTTCTCCTTCTTTCATCCTTATGTCATCAAACCTCCCTCTTAGGCTTTGTGTTTCTCCATCATCTCATCTATTTCTTCCTTCTTGGATTCATAATGCATGAGAGTAACAAGTACTCTTTCTCTTATTTCCTTTTCATTCTTCAAAGCAAATGTCCATCTGGAGTATAGTCTGTCTAATAGTTCCCTTGGTACATTGTTGCTTTCAAATTAATTCAGTACCTATTTAAACTTGTACATTTTTTATATGATGGCATCTTCAACTTTGTTCTGATCTTCTGGATCTAGTTTCAACCATCTTCTAATCTTAGAATCTGTAATAGATCCTGAATTTGTAATAGATTTATAAATGTCATCAATAGATTCTGGAGCTTTTACCTTAAATTTTTTTGCCTCTATAGCTTTATCTTGCTTGATGTCTTCAATATCTTCTCGGGTTCTGATGGGCTTCCTTCCTCTTTTGTTTTTCCCTCTCTTCGGTATGGTAGCTTTCCTCTTGTATGTTCTGACCTTTCCTTTCTTCAAAGGTGAAGGAGTTGAATCCTTAGATGTTTGGCTTCTAGTTCTAGAAGCAGCTATGGTCCTTGGCTTCTTAGTTGGTGGAGGAGGTGGTGAATCTGAATCTGTGGCCTCAAAGTCATCCTTTTCTTCAGCTTCACCGATAGGTAGATTTCATTTGGTTTCTTCCTCCTTTTTAGTTTCCTCTTCCTGCTCGGTTTCTTCCTCTGTTGCTGATAGTATCTTCTTGAAGTTCTTTACCATCTTGTCCTTTTTCGTGACAATTTTCTTAACAACCAGACCAAATTTTATTCTTGTTTTGGCCTCCTCATATGTTCCAAACTTGGGTTCTTTCTTATCCAGTGGTTCATTTAACAAGGCATCAATTGCTTTAGATGAAAGATCAATGTTTATCTCATATTCTAATGGTTGAAGCCATGCTGTCCTCGGTACAACAAGCTTGATATAAGTATGATCTGTATCAACCATGAAACATATTTCATATTTATACTTCTCAATGAGTTGCTCAGGGATCCTTACCCTCTTTTGTGTTCGATCTTTTAATACATTAAAGTATTCATCCATGACAGTTTCAAAATTTTCTCCCTGTGAGGCTATATGTTCATTGATTTGCATGGTGACCAGTTTTATGCTATCCCATTTCACTTCTCCTACCGATGGGAATGCTTCTTGAAAGTAGAATAAAATACACATTATGAGTGAGCCAAAATTACGTGTGTTTGACTTCGCATTCCTGATAGTCTTTAAATTATCTTTTAACTGATTCAGTAGTAGTTCAGATAAGTCCAACTGTGTTCCTTTCTTCACAATCTTATACGCTGTTTCCACTACACCGGATGCAATGTTGTTCAATCTGCTGGCTTGGAAGAATTTTTAGCCTAGAATGCATGCACCAAATTTAATCTCATCATCGGTTATAGTGGAAACTTTCAATCCTCTGCCATCCCATTTGGCTCCTGTGATCTTCTCAGTCTCGACCTTAGGTGGATGCTTCAATGCTTTTAATTTCTTAGTTACAGGGTAACTGGTGACCTCATGGATAACATCTCAGGTTATCATCTTCGATTCATCCAACCTAAGTTTATGATTGTGCATTTGGCTTAGTACTAACCGAATCCACTCAGTTTTGAAGACCTTTGGGAACATTAGGGAATTGGTGAGCCCTTTTACTTCTATATGTTTATGTTCATCTTTTAGAGTACCATCGTTATTGCATAGCTTCTTATAAGCTTGTTCAAATTTTGAATCTCCTATCTCTACAATCTTGCGGTGTATAAATGATCGTACGTCTTCCACGAGAAAAGCCCTAGATGGTATTTGTGAGAATGCTCTAGCATCGTTGGGTTGTTAGGCAACCTCAGGGTGAATCTTGTATTTTGGTTCCTCACATGCCGAATTATCGATGAGGTTGAACTCATCCTTCTTTGTGTTCTTCGATTTCACAGTTCTTGATGTCGTAGCCCTTTTTCAAATTTAGGGCTTTCTATGAAATGCGTGAAACAGAGTTGTTGGTTTTGTAGAACTTAGTGTTTATACTTGCAAAGATTTTTGATCTGCGTGGAGTGATTTGTGTCGAGTTGTGGTCGTTCTGTGATCCTATTGCTTTATGCTCAAAAATCGTTCTTCATTGCTCTGCTCTAGTCGTGGTAAACAATGAGATCAACCAGTCACCCTTTTATATCCGTTTGACCTAAAAAGTGTGTCATAAATGCTTACCAAATCCTCAGTGTGTGAAGATGGAGTTCATCGGTTAAGACTTCAACTTTCCTTCGGTGACGACATGATGTTTCAGTTGGTTGTTATACTTCTTTCCTTTACCGATGGGTTTCGGTATTGCAAACCACTTGTTTACTCTTCTCGGTTACCGACGAGGCTCAGTTTATACTAGCAACTTTGATTTTAACCGACGCTTCTCAATAAGTGTAGGGAGTCTCAACTTTGAGTGTGTACCAATGGATTTCAGTATATATGCCCGATAGCATAGTTATCACAGATTTTAACAAGTAATACTATGATGCATCTTTATTATGCTAATTTGGAATTTAATCAATATATTATGGAACTGATGTAGAATAATAACTTGGGTAATGCAGTTCCATACTTACTTGTTCTTCTTAGGTGGGGGTGGTGATGTCACCAGATCCATTGGATGGGGTGTCACCAATTGCATTGCTCGGTCCAGTTTCATCATTGTTTGAATCTTTTCTCCACATTTTGTCTCTTTCCCTCCGAGTGTCTTCAATGGTATTTCCATTGGGATATGTGCTAGTCTCTGTCATTTGGTCTCTGTAGTCTTTCTTGAGATGACCGACTTTATGACAGTGTAAGCATGCCATTCCAGGGTTAGTCCAGCCACTAGACTTTCTATTCCACTGTCTCATACAGTTTGAAACAATGTGACCATATCTTCCACATGCTGTATAATTTGTCCAAGTGTTATAATCCCATACATACTGGTTACCGACTCTCTTTGGTTGATAGGGAGTTTCTTGACCTTTAGGCTTCCATGCTTGCCTTTTCTTTTTCTAGCATTCAAGAGTTGTGTGCCCATTCATTTTGCAAGTAGGACGGTATTTGTCCACGTAGGTTTCCTTCTTTGGTTGTTTCATTTGATCAGACTTACATTCATATTCTTTATGTCCTTTCTTGTTACATTTATAATAGAATCCTATGAATGAAGATGTAGATTTAGGAATACCTTTCATTTTGCCTATGCATACATTTGATGTATGGCCTTGCTTTCCACAGTGATTGCATGTAATCTTTCTTGGTCTTGAATTTGCATAGACATTCTTTGGATCAGTTTGATTTGATGATTCTCCATTCTCGATAAAACCTAGACCGGTATTGTTGTTGACTCTTCGTTGTCCTTCAAGAAAATCATCCATTCTTTTATTGCTTTATTTAGCTTTCTTGATAATTTCATTATGCTGCTGCTGAATTCTTATTTCATGTTTCAAATTTTCATTCTCATCTCTTAGTTCACCAATAGCTTTGATTTTTTCAATGAGTTTAACATTTATTCTGTTTTCCTCTTGACTCATAAGAATAATCTAATTTGTTATTTCATGGTGATGCTCTGTAAGTCTTTGTATTTCAAACTCTTTTTATTGTATCTTTTCTACAATATTTCTTCTATCATCAATAGCTAGTGTTCTTTCTTGGTCAAATTGGCTAGCATTGTTCATGACATCACTCATCCTTACCATCTGTGTCTCTTGACCGATTTGCAGAGATTTAACTTGTCCAGCCAGATGTAGATTGATTTCAGTTAGGCTAGTGACACTTTCTTTTGATGTATCTGATGCTTTGCTTGTAGTTGATCCTGGAGACTCAAATAAATATGGTACCTCTTCCTCATGATAATCTCTCTTATTACAACAAGATTCCATAATATTTCTTTCATCTAACAACTGTCTCATGTTGAATCTAGCTTCTTTATACTATTCATAGAACATTTGAACTTCTAGCTTCTTATTCTCAATATTCTTATCAAGTCTATACTTCTCCATTTTATGATCTTTTCTCTTAAGCCTTTAAGCCTTTCCAAAGAAGAGACAAATCTCTGATACCAATTGTTGGAATTAATGGGAAGTGTGTACTGAGAGGGGAGGGGTGAATCAGTACCTCTAAAACATTTATATCCTTTAATCAATTAACCTTTGTGTAATCAATTGTATATCCATTCAATATGATCTATACTATCTTGATGTGAGTTATATCAATTCATAATATTAACATACATGTGAACATTCAGAGAAACATTCATGAAAGTAATTGACACATAACACAAGATATGATATCGCAGAAAACTCCTGTTAGGAAGTAAAAACTACGGTAGGGATGGCACCACAAAATCTTCACTATTTGTAGATTGGAAGGGGCCGGTTAAGGCTTACAATATGATCACTTCTGATGATCTACCCAATTAAGAGTATCTATGGAGACCTGTTAAAGTCTACTCGGTTAAGAGCTTTAGTAACGTTGTTGAGTGTGCACTCGGTTAAGAGATTTGTAGTTGGACTTTTAAATCCACCTTCCTTGAAAGGATTTTTACACTTTGCTCCACTTGTTAGAATAATAGAAAATTACAAATTGACCTGGTAAATTCAATCTCCTATTGCTGATACAGATCTATTTACGTTTACATGAATAATATTATCACCTAATGTGATTGAGTAATACGTCTGATTCTCAGTAGCCTCTGTTCTTGGTTCTTGCTAACCAAATTCACCTTTTGCTGTTCTTGTTCTTGAAACTTTCAATCTAATCCATAGATGTGCTCGTAGGCTTCATTCATCCTCTCTTTTATATTCACATCCTTTTATATTGAATTATTGCATCATATTTCTATAAGATGGATTGACATCATCAAGTTTCACGAAAAATAATGTTAACTCTAAGATCAGGTTTACAACTTGTACCTTGATCTCTTAGTCTATGTGTTTTAAATCAGTTATACTAATTAAAGCACTTAAATTCATGTTTCTTGTCCCTAAAGAAATAGATTTAAAACAAATCAAGATCCTATAAATAGAATAAGACTACTTTATCTGACGTGGAAGTCAGATCCACTTTTTGCGGGCTGCAACTGATTCTCGATTCCTGACGATCGGTTATGCTTCTGTAATCAGTGGACTGTCTTTCGATTTTGTTCTCTCAGTTTCTCTTTATCCCGTCTCTTCGGTTTGCACTTTATCTATCTCTCAACTTACACTTTATCCTGCACGTCAGGTTCCTCTTTATCTTTCTGTTTTGCAATTTTGGTGTACACACAAAGTTGTGTCGTCGGTTCTCTTTGTACTTTGTCATTTCAGTGATCTCTTTGTATCTGATTTTTGGTTTCTCTTTGTTCTATCTTTCGGTGTATACTTACCAAAAGTTTTATTTTCATACTAATGGAAAATTAATGTCATCATCATTGGCAAAATCCTTCCTCAAAGGAAGCTTGTTAAGGATCAAAAGCCATTTAAAACATTTGATTTTGGGAGCTATGGGACCTTTCCATAACCAAGAAAAGTACTTCTTCCAATTGAGGGTATCAAAACTAGAGTACTAGAGGGAGTTGATATGGTCAATAATATCAAATTTGTAGGCAATGATTTTGTAGATATTTTTAGCCTTAACCATAGGCAGGACAATTCCATCAGCCCATTGGAAGCTAAGGAACCTATGGGAATCATGTTATAAGTTCTTTTCTGTGAGGGGGGAAGATTAAAGCTACTGCTGATACATTCCCAGCTAACAAGAGTTTCATTATCTAAAATATCAGCCATGTAAGAAATACCAGAAGAATTCCAAGTCTTAGCCGAGCATCCCTGAACAAGAGAAAGGGGTTTGGAGTGGCGGGTAATATTCCACCATATTGAACGTTCACCTTGGACACATTTATTATTGACAACATTAGTGTTATTCAGATGTTTTCTAACAATCTCCCAAGCTTTCTAGATAGACTTAAAGACGACAGACCCCTGGGTGAGCACAGGGAATGTACCAGCAATGATATCACTCATGGGAAGAGCTCTCCAATACTTGGCATTCTTAGGGACTCCTTTTTGGATATTATGTCTGATCAACACTTTCCAGGGTTCATCACCCTCAAGAGCCCAGAAGATCCACTTAACAACTAAGGCAATTCCTTGAAGTCTGAGGTCCTTTAAGACAAGATCTCACCATTTCTTATCAATATGACACCAGGTCCATTTAACAACATGTATATTACAATTCCCTTTGCCATCAGACCAGAGTAATTTCCTGATGATTTTTTGGATTTCAAGAATTTGATAACTGCTGAACATCCAAACAGAAGAGTAACATATATTATAAGAGGAGAGGATATTTGGACAGACTTGAACTCGACCAACTAGAGGGAGAAATCTATTGTTCCAATTATTAAGTTTCTTAGAATTTTTTTCCCTGATCCAATCCCACATATCCTTAAGGGAAGGGTCAACAGAAAAGGGGATTCCCAGATATTTAAAAATTTTCTTGGGACCACCCCATTGGTAAACAAACCTATGAAACCAATCAAGCGGGCTGTCTCTCCATCCAAACAAAGTGGACTTAGAGAAAGAGATGCGGGCACCAGAGATCTTATAAAAGATTTGGAACTTGGTGTGCAGGGCTTAAAAGTTATCAAGAGTAAGTTCCAAGAATAAGGAGGTGTCATCAAAAAACTGTATGTTGGTCAGATCATAGTCATCCATAAGCTTAATACCTTTGACCAAGGGAGAGAGGGAGTTGTCTCTAAGGAGGTAGAAAAGGGAATCATAGGCAATAAAAAATAAGGCAAGGGCAAGAGGACATCCCTGTCTGATAGAACGACCGAGGGAGATGGATGGGGACAAGGATCCATTGATATCAATTTGAGCCATAGCATCCCTAAGAAGGACATTAAAAAATGTGTAAAACTCAACAGGAAAACCAAAAGCATGAAGCATCATAGATATAAATTTCCACTCAACACAGTCATACAATTTTTCAAAGTCTAAAAAAAGCATAGCAACATCCTGACTGAAGGTCCTTGTCCATTCCATGGCCTCCCTGCTGGTAATAAGATTCTCCAGAGTATATCTACCTTTGATAAAGCCGGTCTGGGTGGCACAAATAAATTTAGGGATAATTTTGACAAGTCTGAGGGCCAAAATTTTAGCCACAATCTTGTAAGACACATTCATGAGAGTAATGAGTCTCCAATTTTTAATAAGAGCCTTATCCCCATCATTAGGAATAAGTTTAATAATACCCTTATTAATGTTGCTGCCAAGGGTTCTAGAGGAGAAGGCTTCAAAATAAATTTCAAGAAGATCACTAAATACTTAATCCAGATTGGCCTTATAAAATTCTATGGGGAGACCATCTGGGCCAGGGGCCTTTTCATCTTTGAGAGCCAAAATGGCGCTTTTAACTTCCTCAATGGAAATTTTTTGTTTGAGGGTATCCCCATCTTCACTAGATATTTTACAAGGAATAATTTTTTTAACTTCCTCTCTAAGGGCCCGAGCCTCCTCAGAATCCTTCATGGTGAAGAGGTTTTGATAGTAGTCAGTGAATGCCTTTTTAATGCTGACAGGATCGGTGATATCTTGGTTATCAATGAGAATTCTATCGATATTTTCCTTGATCTGTTTGTGCTTAAGGAAATTAAAGAAAAACTTCGATCCTTTATTCCCTTCCTAAATCCAGTGGGCTCTAGACCTAATCTTAGCACCTTGATATTTAACACATTGATAAGATCTTAAAGCATTTCTGGCCATGACCACATGAGAAACAAGGTGTTGATTTTGGGGGCAATTTTGAACAGCCATTTCAACCGAGTGAAATTATTCAGTCAGGATTATTCCCTCGAACCTATAGTCTTTGGCTCTTTTTTGACCAATAGTTTGGAGACGTTTATGCCAGTAAGATACATTTTAGTTCCATCTATCAATATGTGACGAGAGCTGGTTATCATTTTTACGAGAGCTGGTTATCATTTTTATTAAGTAGTCTAATAATGTTGATGGCAACAAGAACATCTTGGTTAGAAAGTAGTTTAGTATTAAGAAAAAATTTACTACCCTTAGGCCTAGGATGAGGAGCAGGGTTCCCAAAGAAGAATATGGTTATAATGGGATGATGGTCGGAGAGAGAAGTAGGGATAGCATTAACAAAGATGCCTTTATCATTCAGAATGCAAGATAAGAAGTCTGTATTAGCATAGAATCTATCCAGCCTAGAATAGTTTCTATTACTGCCTTGCTGAAAATTGCACCAGGTGTACCAAAGGGAGGAGGGGCTATTTTTAACGCCAGCTAAAGGATCAAAGAGGTTTTTGGCATGTTTGAGCCTATCCCAAGCAAGTTTTTCTAATTTTTTCCATTCAAAAGGTAATCCACCATGTTTATCATCCTGATTTTCAATCATATTGAAGTCACCTATAATCCATGGTATATCAAGAAGAGTAGAAAGACAGTTCCATAGTTCAGCCATCCCCTTATAGTCATTAGATGCGTAAATAGAGAAAATACCAAAGGTGTTGTTGTTTATATTAAGGGTAGCCCACACCATTCTGTTACATGGGGAGACACCAACATTAGTAATAGATTTGGCCCATTTAGGATTGATCAATAGGCCAATTCCACCATGACCTTTAGGGTGACTAGATAATATCCTAACAAAATCTTTCCAAATATAATCAAGACTAGTTTCAAGTTGAAAATTAACAGCTTTCAGTTCTTGCAACATCAGAAAATCAACATTATTCTGAGAGTCGAGAAAACGCTTAATAGCCACTTTCCTGTCTGGAGCTTCCAGACCTCTCACATTCCAAGAGATACAATTCATGGTTAAAATAAAGGTAATAAGAACACAAATCAATTTAAGAGTTTCATGTAGATCCCTTAATAATATTCCTTAATCCAACCTTCTTATCATTAGAGACATTGTTTTTATGTTTAGATCCGGTAGGTCGACCCCGCCTTCTAGGTTTAGCAGTTCCATCACCAAAATCAGAACCATCATCCTCAAAGTTAAGTTCACCAAAATGGATAACATCCAAAGCATTACTCTTGTTCTTATCCTTACTTTTTATGCCAGTAGGACGGGAAGAGGTCACCATGTTTCTAGAATAATAAAGTCATTATCAATTTCCTTGAAAACCTTTTGGGGTTGGGAACTAGAAGTGGCAAGGGTGAGATCAAGAAGGGGGGGGGGGGGGGGGGGGGGGNGGAGAGAATACACAAATGATCCATCTGTGACTATCCACAATCATCCCTTATATCCACCTGGCCATTTATAGATCTAGATCCTTCAAATAGTTGAACCATATATTTGATCGATGAGGGGCCAGAATACAGGATGGGCGTAATATCAACCTCAGATCTCTGGATCAACGCAAGAGAGATAGTCAAAGTTTTCTTTAAATTAGAGCCTTGACTAGCTCCCCTGAGCTGATCAAGAACCAATTACTGAGCATTCTTCTGTTGGGTATTTTTCCTCCTCCTCTTATTGGTCTTACAGGAAACCGACTAAAACCCATCAGGAATCTCTTCCTCACAAGCATTAGGAGCAGGAGGTTCTGTGTTAGGGGTAGATTGCATAGGGATATCGCTGTTGGAGCCATGAGTAATATAAATATTCTACACAGTAGGAGTGTCACAACTAGGGTTTTTGGACTTCTCAAGAGCAACTTCAGCCTCTTTCACCGATATAGGAGAAGAAGTGTTTTCTGTAGGTTGAGAAGTCGACATAGGTTTCCTATTAAGAATGGGACATTCCTTGCGGAGATGCCCCTATTATTTATAGAGGAAGCATACATTAAGGCCACCAAGTATTTCAATCAGACACGGGTAGGTTTCTTTTTCAATGTTAATGTCGATAGAATCCAGAATGTCAATCCTTGGCCGTATAGAGACAAGAACCCTAGCATCCATATGAGGGACAAGCCAAGAGGAGTCATCCATCCTGACAATTTTACCAATAGGGTTAACAATTTGCGGTATAAATTTCCACAGGAAGGGAGGGACATTTTTAACCACAAGCCATCACGGGCAGGACAAAGCCAAAATTTCCTCATGAACAACCCCAGGTGACTAGCTTAGGGCACGAAATGAGGTTTTGCCCACAAACCAGTACTGGCGCTGCAAGACATCAGTCTGGGCCTCATGATTAGCAAAACAAATAAAAAATAAACCTTTTTGAATATGTCTGCAGAAGGAAATCCGAAGCCCTAATTTTAAATTCCAAAAGTTATGAAACCAATAGTCCATAAATTTCCTAGCAGGGCACTTTTCAATATTTACACAGGCAAAAAAGATGGCAACATCTTTAAGTCTATCTTTTTCGCTAGTTATTTCTTTGAGCATAGAGTTATTAGGCTCTATAAGAATAGATTTACCCAAGTTTCCAAGGCCCTTACCTTCTTTGTCTGGACTCCCAACATGACACTCAAAGGATGCGTCCATAGACGCCAAGGAAGCATGAGCGGCTTCGCTGAAGGTTTTCTTGGGAGGCAAAGACACATTAATGGAGGGTTCTGGCACTATAACAACGCCTTTAGAGTCGATTTCCATTTAACGTAACATAGAAGGAAAAACACAAATGCAACATACAAAGCATTAAAGAAAGAGGGAGGATTTGGGTGAACACATACTTTTGTGGAGGAGGATGTCACATCCTCCACCTACCACCTTGCCTCAAAGATTGTGCACTTGCTAGGAATGCAAACAGGAGGAGCAACCACACAGCCGAAGAACGCCATATATGAATGCAATAAATTCGCTCACCCGCTTACTTTATTAACACAAAAGAGAACAAATATTTAGTATTATGTTTATTTAGAGTGTATTTCATGCCGAGTGGAAAAAATTGAATAGTAGTCCTCCAGTGCTAAAATAACCCTGAAATTATGTAGTCCTTATATTATCATTTGGTTTATCCTGGAAATATTTAGATTTTGCATGCTGCCTAGTTCTATCTGAAGTCTTTAAAAAGGCTTTATGAACATTTTACATATTGATAAAAAGTATATTATTTTTTTCTTTTAATTTAATTTAAGGAAAATTAATTTTGAACATAAAATGAAAGTGTACGGTTGGATTGTCATCCTGCTACAAACTTTTTCCATTATGAACTCTCTAGGTATGAAGCATCATTTTTGTTTCAAAACTAGAATGCTACTTGTCATCATTGAATTACCATTCTATGTAGTGATCATAAAGGGAAAACAATGGTTCTTAAGTGGCTGCAAAAGATTTGGTATCAATATGCACAAATTTGAGATGATGTTGACCTACTTAAGACAATCAATCATTGTACAATATTTGTAGATAAGATATGAGGAAAACCATTCACACAACATAAAATTTTGGTAACTAAATCTATACCCTCATTCTAATGACGCCCTACTGCCATATCAATACATGTTGCTCCATGTATCCAATTAGCTATTATAAAAATATATAACAAAATGTCCACATGCAACTACTTTCTCTTCAAATTTTAGAGAAATAGGTGGTGTTGTGAGAAATAAACTAATCATAACATATAATTTAGGAATTAGAATGTTAGTTGTGTGTTCGAAAAATAGAAAAATATAAAAAATCATGAAATCACTAACCCAAAAATAATTCCTAAAATTTTGATCTATCACTGCATGGGAAACTACTATAAGCAGTTACATTTGCATAGAAACCCCAATTCATGCAATGTTTCCCGTGTTGGCAATTGTGGCACTTGGAGGAGTGTTGATAACTCATCTAGATCTTCAATGGATGTGTGTGGTTGTACTTGTCCAGACAATGAAAAAATTGACATCAACACAATCATATACAGAATGACGAATTCCAAGTTTGAACAAATTCATTACTAAGAGTGAATTTCTCCATCTAGCCCAATTTAAGTATTTAGATGCTGTTTAAGCAAGAAATATATCGATTCTTAATAGGCTCCCTCAGTTAGAAAGCACACTAAACATGAACAACAAACAATCATATACAAAATAATGACTTCAAGTTTGAACAAATCGATAACTCAAAGTAGTAATTTCTCTATTTGGGAAGGAAAATTTAAGTATTAGATGTTATCTAACCAAGATAAATATTGATTCTTACCCCCCATAGATTAGAAGCACACCATAACAACCAACAAAAATATTTCCAGCAATAGTTTACCTAAAAACCTTGATTCCTAGAACATTTGCTACCAGTTCTTGTGTCTCCTCAACAATAAAATACTGAATCATGTTAAAATTGAACCCAAGCTATCACAATTTAGCACTACATTGAAATATGACCAAATAATATAAAAATTATTCAATATCACGTGACTATGAAACAATAAATAGAACATTAGTCAGTCATCCAACTATGATAATGGAAAATAAGGATTAAACATGCTTACATATTGATAAGAGCATAGACAAAGCATGCTACCAATAGTTTCTTCACAACAAACATATTTAATAACCAACTTCCTTAACTGAGTTTAGAAACAAACTACATCTTTGAAAAGATTCACAATTCGCTCAAGCAAAGAAATTCATATAAAGTTATAAACTTATAATCTAGTAAAGCAAATGACCTCTCAATTTTTCTAGTTCTGATATTAAACTTCACAATCTCTTATTCAACAATGAGATCTCTAACAAGATAATTGAGAATACATCCGGCAATGCCACCAAGAAGTTCCATTTTGTTAGAACATTTCACTATATTTTGTCATTATTTTTACATTCTCATCCTCAACTACGTCTTGAGACTGTGGATCAAGGTGCCAGTATGATCAGACTAGGTACACATCCCAGGTCAGATATGCCTTAGACATAGACTGGAACTGTGGATCCTACATAGCATAGTAACAAAATTCAAGATTTAATTAGGGTAAATTTAGGAATCCAACAAACTATATTTTTGACGAGGGCGAACAATATATGTCCTCTGATTGAACGATTTAAGATTTTCTGTTTCATTGCTTCTCTTTCTTATTGGAGGGTTTAATCATCTTGTTTGAGCATTCAATACTATATGGTTGCAGTAAGCATCAGGGTTTTGACAACTGAGAATGCTCAACAGGTTACCTATGAAGGTTTTGGTTTTAATTCACTTGAAACCATATTGAAGAACTGTAAGTAAAAATTATGCCATGCTTAAGACTGGCAATGCCATTCTGGAATCAACCTTACCTAACTTTGTAACAAAGTACTCATATCCTCTGAGAGACTTTGTCGACATTGGTCCACATATATCTGAATGTACTAGATCAAGAACACCCTTGGATCTAGTGTCACTTCTTGGAAAAGATGCTTTCGCAAACTACCCCAACACACATCCCTTACACACACCATCATACTCTGTGCTTACCTCAGGAACACCTGTCACTATCTCATGAAGCAATCTAAGTGCTCCATGATGTATATGGCCCATCCTCCTATGCCATAGCTCTCCAAGATCTCTAGGGTTACTATTTCTCACAAGTGCCTTAGGAGTATCAAACTGCAATCTATAAAGGCGACTGTTCCTAACTCCAATAGATACTGGTGATTTCCAATCTTTATGCTTAATCAAAACATGCATCCCTCTAAAGAGAACATTATACCCTTTATCTTGAAGGATAGATATATAAACCAAATTCATACCTAATCCTGGAACATGCAAAACATCATGAAGAGGAATTACCTTTCCATTCTCCCTCTGAAACTGAACAGTCCCTTTCCCTACTGAGTTCAGCTTGGACAAGTTTCCCATAGAAATATGGATACTGGTGCTCTCCTCCTTTTAACTGGAGAAGTACTTTCTAACTCTTGTCATATGAAATGACGCCCCACTATCTATGTACCAAACACTCTGTGAGGTTGAACTAATCATGCAAGTTATGAGTGCGAACTCATCCTCCAATCTACTAGAGAGCTCATCTGCACTTGCTGAAGCCGCCGCATGCTTCTTACCCTTCCTTTGTTGGCAATCACCGACATAGTGGCCGAAGTCATGACAACCAAAGCACTTGACCTTAGATAGGTCCTTCTTCTTACTTTGTGAATTTGATCCTTTGCTAGACCCCTTCTTTTCTTTCCCCTTACCTGCTAGGGAAACATTTTCCTGTTCCACCTCACTTTTCTGACTCTTGTTGTTGGCTCCATTGACAAGACTTAGTCTAAGCTCCTCCTGAGTGAAATCGCTCCATAGTCGATCCCAGCTAGGTAAGGTGTCTCATCCATTAATAACTTGAACAAAGACATCCCACTACTTAGTAAACCCATTTAGGGCTATTCTTACTAGCTCGTCTTCATCCGGCTTATCTCCAACAACTGCTAACTCATCCTTGACAAGACTAATCCTGGTGAGGTAACTTGTAACATATTCTCCCTTGTTCATCTGGGTATTCCTCGACTTTTCTCTGAGATTCAGCTTTTGGTTAGTGGTAGCATTCTGGTACAGATTCAGAATGGCATCCCACATCTTCTTCGTTGTATCTAACTCTGCGATATGTGGAACAATATGGTCCTTGACACCATCAAGGATTATCCTCCTCACCTTGGCATCATCCTTCTTGTATGCTGCAAGTTGTACTGGATCTATAGGTACAACTACAGTACTGGTAACATATTCCTTGATACCATTCTCTTCCAACAATAAAGAAATTCTGGCTTTCCAGGCACCAAAATTTAAGGCACCATCCAATCTGTCCTGATCTCTCAAACCAGCTGAGGCCATCTCAAGAAATAAAGGAAGTAACAGTTCTAAAAAGGTCAAACTAGGTTTTATGAACCCTCAATTTCTTTCCTTTGCCTAGGGTAAACCTTTTCTACCCTCAACTTAGCTCTTATACCATGTGAAAAAATCTATTGCAGTCACTGATTATTAATCTCCTATATTATAAAGATTATTTCACTGTCGAGAATTGATTCACAACTTAATATCAAAAAATAACATAACTACAACTTCACCAATAAAAACACGGAAAGAAATATGCAACACAATAACACATTATTTTTGGACAATTCGTCCCTGGGAAAACCCCGAAGGGAAAACCAGTACTGCAGATGAGAAATATATATTAATCTTTAGCAAATTAAGAGATACAAAATTCCTTGCCTTTCAGTGGCAGAACTCAGACAATCTCCTAACTCCTCCTACTGGTATTCCTCCACTGCTATCTCCCAAACGCTATCACTGCGCCCTTGCTAACACTGCAAGACTACTTGCTAACACTGCAAGTTTCTTCTTCCACTTGTTATCCTCCAAATGCCCCTTGACCCCCTTTTATACTACTCTCTTTGTTTCTAGTTACTTATAGTTGCTAGAAGTTTCCACATGTTAGAAATTTCTACAAACTAGAAGTTTCTACAAAGAGTCAAATAAATAATTATTAGCAAATGGAAGAACAACTGTCCAAGCTACCAAACTAACACCCAGTATGCTAGTTGGTAGAAAACCAAACCATAAACCACACAAATAAAACCACATACCAGTGCCGGACAGGTTTGGGGTGAAAGATCACATAATCTAGACTATCGACTAATAAAATATTAAAAAAGACTAATTGAAAAAACCATTATGAGCACTTGTATTCAGACATCCCTATTCGAGGATTAAAACCAAAAAATCTCTTGGAGGTCGAAAAATGAGTACCATGAAGACTCATCTGCTTAAGGACAAAAGCCCTCTTGGGAAAAGGATCTATATCACCTAGTGGTCAAATTAGACTTTAATGGTGATGGATATTGCCAATATGGAGTCTGCATGACACTTAAATCTGTCATGGATGGAAAATTGTATTTTAGTTTGTTATAGCTGCCTTAGCAACGTATAGTAACATTTCAGAGTTCTATATAATATAATAAATCATTTGTAATCTAGTTTTTGGGTTAAAATTGTATCCTTAGTTTATCGTTGCAGTTGTGCAGCCCTGAGCTTCATTATTCTTGCAACCATTGTATTTCAACCTAGGTGTTGTTGTTATAAAACATTTCCATCTCATCTAATATAATATAAAATTATAAATACAGTTTTGTAGCTTATCTTACATTATGAGCCCAATTTGTAATCCTTGTTATCCATGAAAGTGCAATGAATGAAATGCTTTTTTTTGTGGGTTTGCTAGATTTAGGCTATTTGGGTAAAGTAAATAAAAGTCCGCGATACAATACTGAATTGTGAATATTTTTGTGTAAACATTATTATATTTGTAGTTCGTAATTTTTTTGATATAAATATTTTTAATATGAAATTTGTTTACCTTTAATATTTGGCTGTGACATTATGAGATATTTGAAAAATGAGTGTAAGTAATATTTGTACATATATTTGTTAAAAACATCATATCAGCCTTGAAGCAAAGCTTATTATATGGTTAAATCCAAAAAAACAATATTCTTTAAATGGAAGTTATAAAATTGGAAACAAAAACTTGTACCATCTAAAAAGGTGAAGAAAACAATACATTGTGTATCCTCTCTAAGACTATGGTTTGAATCTACAAGTTGGTTTCAAATAGACCTGCAACAATTCCAGTGAACTTCAAATACTTTCTTCTGCTTCAAAAAATATTGTTTATTCTTCTCTCCACACCCAGATCCCATCTCCTTCCACCATTCTAGCTAAAAATTAGGACATCAGTCCCAACAATAAATAACCCCCCACCTTCCATCTCTTTCATAACATATATGTATGCTGACTTTCTCTTCATAATTCTAAGGCATTTTCGAATACATTAAATCCTATCCTAAATTGGATATATAAATCAATTTATCTGAGGGAGGATTTTGAATTTTGTGCAGCTAACAAGGGAGTATAGATTTGTTCAGTAACACCGAAACCTAAATTACAAATAAATACAACCACCCTATTAAATTCAAGATGGTTCAAACAAGGCGTCAATCATATAGGAGGAAACTTGCTTGATATGCTTGAGGATCCATTGTGCAAATAGCTTTCTAAGACATTGCACATTCTCTGAATAGAAAGTCCATGCACACACTATTGCTCATGGTGTGCCGCATAAATCATCATCCTCCCTCTACTGGTAGTCCTATGACCTGAGGGATGCTATCTTCTATGACTTGAATGTGTGACAGAAGGTGTTTAAGCCTACCGAGAGAGAAGATTGCATGCCGCACAAATCACGTCAGAAATGGGTTCATCTGTTTGGTTTCAGGAAAGAGGTTACCTTCAATATCTGTGAAGCCCTGAGAAGTTTCAGTGTAGAATTTAACTCTTTTTTTTTTTCCTCTGTGGGGGTACTACATCTTCTACAAGTCCCTCTTCCAATGGTAATAAAGAGACTAGTTGTGGTGCAGTTTTTGCGAAGTGGTTTGTGGTTTTGTAGGATGGGGATGATAAGAGAGAAGTAGCAGAGACTAATATTACAACAAAGAATAGAAGGTGAAGAATTTGAAAGGATGTAGACCCATTATAAAAAATCCAGGGAGACAGAGTTTAGAAGAAGTCAGTATGCCACGTATCAAATATCTTGGTTAGCCGAGTATTAGTGAAGATGAGATGTAGGGAGATGAAGAAGTTGTGTCTGCTTGTCCTCCAAAGATTGGACTTATTTTAATGAGATGCAAATTTGATCCTCTAAGAATTTCTCTGACTTGAACGCCACTTGAATTTTTGGGTACTGTTTGATATGATTTTATTTGGAGATTTGATTCTCTGTTCGAAGATCTAATTTGGGAGTCTAAATTTGATACGATTTGATTTGGAGATCTAATTTTGATAGGGAGATTTGATTTACTCCAATTTGCTCGTTGACTAAAACTGGACGGTTGTGTTCAACAATGCTAATTTAATATTGAATCATTTTGAGTTGGAAATAAGATTGTTATAGCATGATTTCATTGTCTAGGAGATTTGAGGATTCACCTCCTCTACCTACCACCCTGCCTCGAAGATCGTGCCTAGGAATACAGACAGGAGTGTTGATATTGTGGTGATTTTTTTTTTGTTTTTTTTGGAAAAAGAAGATCGACATTGTAAAACTCTAAAATGGCTGATTTTAGAGGTTGCCTTAAAACACATGTTATAAGCGGCTGAGATGCATAGTGCATTGTAATGTTGGTGTGTAGGTGGATGTAGCCCAGGTTTTGGGTGAACCACGTTAAATCTGTGTGTTATCTGTGTTAAGTTTTATTCTTCTTTTGTTTTCTGCATATAACTGTTTATTCTTAAATTGTTCCGGATTTGTCAAACCCTAACAAGGAGGAGCAGCCACTCAACACCAAACATGAATGCATTAATTCGCTCGTCCGCTTACTTTATTAACACAAAAGAGAACAAATATTTAGTATTATGTTTATTTAGAGTGTATTTCATGCTGAGTGGACAAACTTGAATACTAGTCCTCCAAAGCTAAAATAACCCTGAAATTATGTAGTCCTTATATTATCATTTGGTTTTATCCAATTATTTAGTTTTTCCATGCTGCCTAGTTCTATCTGAAGTCTTTAAAAAGGCTTTATGAACATTTGACATATTGATAAAAAGTATATTATTTTGTTCTTTTAATTGACTTTAAGGAACTTCACATGCAACTGCACATAACAAAATGTTCACATGCAACTTCTTTTTCTTCAAATTTTAGAGAAATAGGTGCTGTTGTAAGAAATAAACTAATCATAAAAGATAATATAAAATCTTCTTCAAATAATACAAGTGTAATTTAGGAATTAGAATGTTAGTTGTGTGTTCCAAAAATAGAAAAATATAAAAAATCATGAAATCACTAATCTAAAAATAATTCCTAAAATTTTGAACTACCACTGCATGGGAAACTACTGTAAGCAGTTACATTTGCATAGAAACCCCAATTCATGCAGTGTTTCCTGTGTTGGCAATTGTGGCACTTGGAGGAGTGTTGATAACTCATCTAGATCTTCAATGGATGTGTGTGGTTGTACTTGTCCAGACAACAACAAAATTGACCCGATCTTGAATGTGAATTTCAGCCCATCTCCAAGCTACCAAATATGAACATCAACACAATCATATATAAAATGATGTTCATTCCAAGTTTGAACAAATTCATTACTAAGAGTGAATTTCTCCATCTAGCTTAATTTAAGTATTAGATATTGTTTAAGCAAGACATATATCGATTCTTAATAGGCTCCCTCAGTTAGAAAGCACACTAAACATGAACAACAAACAATCATATACAAAATAATGACTTCAAGTTTGAACAAATCGATAACTCAAAGTAGTAATTTTTATATCTGGGAAGGCAAATTTAAGTATTAGATGTTATCTGACCAAGAGAAATATTGATTCTTACCATCCCGTGGATTAGAAGCACACCATAATTGCCAACAAGAATATTTCCAGCAATAATTTTCCTAAAAACCTCACATTCTTGGAACATCTGCTACCAGTTCTTCTGCCTCCTGAACAATTAAATACTATTTCAGGTTAAAATCAGACCCAAGATATCACAATGTAACACTACATTGAAATATGACCAAATAATATAAAACTTATTCAATATCACGTGACTATAATGGAAAAGAAGGATGAAACATGCTACATGATATTGATAAGAGCACAAACAAAGCATGCTACCAATAGTTTCTTCACAACAAACATATTTAATAACCAACTTCCTTAACTGAGTTTAGAAACAAACTACATCTTTGAAAAGATCCACAATTCACGCAAGCAAAGAAATTCATATAAAGTTATAAACTTATAATCTAGTAAAGCAAATGACCTCTCAATTTTTCTAGTTCTAATATTAAACTTCACAATCTCTTATTCAACAATGAGATCTCTAATAGGATAATTGAGAATACATTGGGCAATGCCACCAAGAAGTTCCATTTTGTTTAAACATTTCACTATATTTTGTCATTATTTTTACATTTTCATCCTCAACTACGTCTTGAGATTGTGCATCAAGGCGCATGTATGATCAGATTAGGTACACATCCCACGTTAGACATGCCTTGGACACAGACTGGAACTGTGGATCCTACATAGCATAGTAACAACATTCAAGATTTAATCAAGGGAAATCTAGGAATCCAACAAGCTAATATTTTTGACGAGGGTGAACAATATATGTCCTCTGATTGAACGATTTAAGATTTTTGTTTCATTGCGTATGTTTCTTATTGGAGGGTTTAATCATCTTGTTTGAGAATTCAATACTATATGGTTTCAGTAAGCATCAGGGTTTTTGACACTTAAGAATGCTCTGCAGGTTCACTCATATCTGTGAAATTTATTAGATTTCCCCTTAATTCATTGATGTCTTCATCTACCTAGGGTTTACTGTGTTTAGGAGCTACAACTTATATCGCTAATTCTCATGGTTTGTGCTGAAACTAAATCTAGAGTACCCTGGAACCAATTGTCGCTTATGTAGGGTATCCTAGAAAGATCCCCATTTATGAAACTCTGTATTTTCAAGGAACAACCCATCCTTGTGAAACCACTGTTACGATGTGCCCTGCTTGGAACAGAAGATGCATGTTATTTATTCATCCCGAGATTATGCCTAGCTGACAGGTGTCCATCCAGAGATCTTGCCTAAGTGGGACCAAACGATAAAGCATCGAGCAGATAAGATTAAATATAACGGTTGGCATGATGCCGCTAAGAAAGTTGCACATGAATTTATTCATCGCGGGATTACGTCTGATTGACACGTATCCACTTTGAGATCATGGGTTTGGGACTTTCAAAAGAGGTAATGGTGGGTCAGATTTGTTTTAATCCAACGGTAGCCATGATGCATTGATCCAAATCTGTCCCAAGGATACTCATTGCGGGATCATGCCTGAGTGAAACCTATCCAGGTTGACGAGGAAAAGTAAGTGGGACTGAAGGTGCTACATGGAGTTGAAATGTAGCTCCCTAATTGGTTGATTTTTCCACTACTCATTTGATGTAGAGGTCATCGGGTTGTTGAACTTTTGTGGACCGCTCCATGTGCTGATATGGCTCCGATCAATGACTATGTTTTAAATTTCATTTTCTGATGTGATAAGATTTGTTTTATGTTGAGCCACGGGTTTTGAAATATGAAGAAGTAATTGCAAAGCATGCGGCTACCCTGTCAAGAATTAATGCAAATTGTTGACAAAGTTATATTGTAAAGCGCTCCATTTTGTGATTCAAACATTACTATTTTTAGAGAAGCTAAGCGGAGCCGAAGTGCAGCGTATTTGATTTGTTTTTTGACATCTTTTGAAGTGGGTGAGTTATTCTATCTGGTTGCTTCTACATTCTGTAAATTTGAGTGCTGACCTGAATTAAACTTTGAGGGAAGTAGGGTTTGTTTGCACTTAGTTTATTCTGTTATGATACTCTAGTTTCTAAGATGACACCGTTTAGGGAGTTCAAGGGTAAAGTAGACTATCAAGACAGAGTGGTATGTGATCATTTTCTTGAGCAACTTGATAGGTCTACTAATGATTCCTCAAAAGTAAAAGAGTTGGTACCGAAAAACCCTCATCTAGAGGTAGGTGATGGTTTATATGATAAAGGTAAATTGATGAGGGATGCAAGTATCGGTGTGTCTGGTTTAACTCTTTTTAAAGTGGGTTTTGGTCAAAGGAATACCTATGCTCCTAACAGTAATATATGACAATTTGATGTGGGTAATCTAGTAGTCCCAAATGTTTTCATGGATGCTGACATCATACTCCAAGTAGCAAAGAACTATGACCCAGTGGCCAGGGTGGTGAGAGATGTGGATGCTAAACCTCTGATAAGCATCACTACTGCTGAAATTGATGAGGTTTTTCCATTGAATGAGCCCTCTTCCCATCTCGAAGAAATTAATTTTGAATCTTTCAGGGAAGTGTAGAAGGCTCAAAGAGATTATCTCAGAAGTGGACCTTTAATGGAGTATTTTAACAAGGTTAGAGGATTAATTATAGTAGGTCCTAATACCCTGGAGCCAATTAAGTTAGATTATTTCAATTTGAAGGAAAAGGGTATGTATTAGTCCTTGTGTCAGATTTTTGGAGAGGATGTGGAAACAAAAATGCCAATCCTCTATATGTTTATGATGGTCAGGCCCTTCACCATCACCTTGCTGTCATTTTTGACTTTGCACCTTTTGTTGCTGACCTAATTCACAATGGCCTAGTTAATATTCATAAGTCAAAGGTGGATAAGACCATTTGGATGATATTCAATGTTGATGCACATGTTTATAACAAGGGTTCAGATTATTTTGAGAAAGAGATGGATTTGATGAATATGAAGGATGGTGAAGAAATGCCAGTCCAATTGTGGAGTTTGGATTTATCCCAGGATAAAGAAGATGTCAGTTTTGTTACTTTTGATAGATGTTTAACTTCAAGTCTTAGAGCCCTTATTTTTCTTGAGAATCTCCAAAAGCTTTGTTGTCTTTCATAAGACCAAAGCAATATGCTAAGGATATCAAAATAATACATAAGTGGGGGGATATCATCCTGTATCCTGTTTTAACTATTTTTAGAGTGTATGGTTTCAGGGGTACTCCATAGTTACTTTCTTACCAAGTTCCTTTGAAGGTTGGTATTTTTGAGATTATTAGAAAGATTGGTGGTCTGCAGGAGATTGCACTGATAGGGAAGAACAAGGGTTCTATCTTTCCCACCATCACTATTTATCACCAATTTTTTATTACCAAGGGTGGATACGTGCACATGGATAAGGTTTTTAAGCCTTATAAACTAGTGACATCAGTGGCAAGGTGCGCTGACCTCGAGGGTTTCTTGAATGATATGTTTAAGAAGAGAACTAGGTGTATGGAAATGGATCACCAATTCCATTTCCCTGAAGATATTACAAAAAATGAGTTCAAACTACAAGAACATGAAGTTAAGAAGGAGAAGTGGCTAGTGTACAAGAAGACCCTTGAATTTGTACAACATTTTGATAGAAATTATGATCCATTGAGGGACTTCATGCCCTTTGAAAGGAAAGTTGATGCTCTGATGAAGCATTTTGAAGGCATTATGCAAACTTTAGATAAAAAAATGATGCTGTCATTAAGTTAGATCTGGACAAGGATAAAATTGTCTTGAGCAAGCCAACATTTACTAAACTTGTTCCACCGGGTGAGTATGTTTTCACTAGAGATTAGGATACAGTGTGGTGATTCCCAAAGGAGATACATCCCAAAATGGTTATAGAATACAAGATACGCCTTCTTCCTCCAAAAGGATTGAAGAGAAATACATGTTGAGAAGCCTTCCACCTCAAAGGGGAAGAGGCCAATTTATACTGATCTTGAGTCCCAGCCTTCTCCAGAGAGGCAGAAAATAGAATAAGATAAACAAAAGAGTGGAGGTGTGTATTCACCCTCTCAATCCCCATTACCTATTGATGAACATAGAATAGCAGAGCAATTGCTACAAATGGGGAGCATGGGCTAAATATGTGTTACTCATCAAGAAATTGAAGAGGGAATGCTAGAAGCACCCAAAAGGGTTGAGATGGACCTAACTGTAGAATATTTTGCTGGTAATGAACTAGACCCTATCACCAAGCAGGCTAGTGATGAATTCTCTGTAGATGATAGCTTTATAAAAGGTAGGGCATTTATAAAATTCCTTTGGAGGATGCATATTAATCAGTTCAAAGAGACATGTCAAAAAAAGGAGGAGCAACCAGATAAGGATATAAATGCTTTTGAGGCTGAGGTGAAATAAGAAATGATAAATAAATTTGAAACAATCACCCATGAGGAGGGAAGGGAAATGGTCAGAAGCAATAGTCCCCATTCTTCTAGAATGAGACATTGTCGACGCAATTGTGTTTGATGTTGTAAGAAAGAAAACAAAGCCTGTACATGATACAAAGGAAGCAACTGGACAAGCCATCAAAGGGTTGTTTTCAGTGAAATTCATGCTTCTCTGGTCATGTGGTATCTTAAGAGAGAGGAGAATAGAAAAAAGAGTGAAGGTGCTAAGGTTGACCATTCTGGTAGCCTGATGGTAAGGAGGGTTGGGAAAACTTCAGGTGTGGAAGCATCTGGTGTAGTCTTAGAATCTGCTAAGTTCAACATGAAATTGACAGAAAAGAAAGCCAAAGAAAAGGAAGATCAAAGGGCTAAATTTGAAATGGTTCTCATAGCTTACAATGCTTTGAAGAGGGAGGTTATTGAAAAGGACAGGATAATTGCACACTTAAGAGACCAACAATTAGTTGAAGAATCTTCTTAGAGGATGATTGCCAATTATCCTGCCCATCCTTCATCCTCTAGTCCTATTATAGAGGTCCCCCCTTCTCCTATGCCATCTAGTTATAGATTAGAAGCATAGATCAACTTGGAAAAAGAGAAACTAGAAGCAGAGAGAGAAACTAGAAGCAAAGAGAAAGAGGTTAGAAGAGGAAAGTGAAAATTTCAGAAAGGCACAATCTATAGTGAATCAGAAACATTAGGAGAAGGTGAGGAAAACAATTTTGCAGTTTGTTGAGGGTATATAGCTTAACTTTCTTTATTTAGGTGGGGAGAGAGTAGTAGACATTTTAGATTCTTTTGAAGAGGATAATGCTACTCTGGAGCCAATTTTGGACAGATGGATAGGGAGGAAATCTATTTTAAAATTCTTTTGTTCTTTGTCCAAGATGGAGGAGAATACTGATGCTACAAAAAAGACTACCTGCAAGTTTGTCAAAGGCTTGTTAGAGTTTGCAATAAGAAGGGTTAGCATCCAAAGAAGAGAAAAGATACTAAGGAGGGAATACTCTACGGTATTGTTTGAAATTTTTCCCAACATTTTCAAAAAGGATGGTAAATTGAAGAGTAAGAGAAGGTGGTTGGGAGAGATGGATGATGAACTGTCTATGAGATTTAACAACACCATAAACCTCAAAAATACCATTTTGTTTTCCCAAACCTTTGAGACGATTAAGAATTCCAAGTCTCATTTTGGGTTTTGGAGAAAGTAATTTGGGTGAATGAAAACAGAATGGGATGAATTAAACAAAAAGAAGATTGAAATTGTTAACTTCCCTTGGCCCAGTGATGAGGTGTTTGCAACATGGAAGGGTGGATATACCCTAGATGAATCAAAGAAATAGGAACACCCCATTGTTCCTTCAACATGTGGTAGTTCTCCAACATCCCGAGGTGGTCAACAATTGTAAACAAATTTTGTGCATAAAATAATAAAGACAACGGTTACACTTGGTGAAGGTAGAGAAGTTTTGAATTTGTTTTAAAGGTCCTACGGTCCAGTGAGGATTTGCCTATGAAATATTGTAACAACTCGGTTATTGGTTATGTTGTATTTTTGTCTTTCTTGACGAGTCAATCTTTGTCTTTACCTAGAAATCATTGTCTTTAGCTAGCAATCCGTAGCTTGTTGAATCCTAGTTCATAATAGGATTCCAAGATTGCTAGAGGTATAAGTAATAGGAGTAAATATTGTACAAATGATCAATCGATACCGAATGCAAGTTCTAGTCTAGACTTTTGTTATTGAGTTTTAGTTTACTGAGAAAATACTGAATGTACTAAAGCAATATTATTAATGAAAATATAATTGGATTCCCTTCTTGATGTTTAATTGCCTTCATGTCTATGCTTTGAATTTTTATGAGTTTGATTTGTAAGGCATTTCAAGCTCATTAATTTGTAAGGCAAATTGTGAAATATATTTTAAGGTTATTTCTAAGGGGAGTGTAATTCCCGAGAACAAATTTTAGGGGGTTTAGAGATTACATGTGAATTTGATAAATTGGGGATTAAGTTGTAGAAAGTGAGTTGTAGGGCATCTTGATCTTTATTGGGTTTCAATTGGGCTTCAATAATATAGTGTGGTGGAGGAGCATTCATACAGACTCTGTACCCTAGGATTCGACATTGGTTAGGGTTAGGGTTGCATGACAATATTTAAAAATATTCAAACTTTATTTTACAGTTTTCATATCTCCATATTGAATATCTATGTGTAAGACACATACCCACGGTGTGGTTTGCTGAGGAACAGTGAACCAAACTAGGTACACCTGCCCGAGTCTGTGGAGCTCGAAGTGTAGGAGGATTTAATCCTTGTTAGTTGGACTTTTACTTGATAGAATCAGAAATTGGATTGCATAGGGTAAAGCATTGTTGTTATATAAGATTTTGCAAGAAAAAGTACCAATAGATTGGCGACTCCGCTGGGGAATAAGTGCTCAAAATATTGCTATACTAAATCCCAAAATAATTCTTATATTTTGTCCCAAATTTTTTGGGTGGCAACTCTGTTAACTGTGTGTGGTGTTATACCAATGTAATTTTTGTAACAAAATAGTTTTTTTTGTTATTTAAAGGCGAAGCCTCAAAATAACATCAGATCTTACCTAAAGAAGCATCCTGAGATTTCTATAGAAGGTGATCTTCCTAGAAAACCTAGAGGAGAGTGGTCTAACAAAGCTAGGTTAGGTTTTAGTATGTCATGGATTCCTAGGAGTGACAATGTGACCTCAATTCCTGACAAATCTTCTTCATCCTCTACAAGTTTGGAATCAGATAGCCAAACCTTGTTAAACCACATATTTGGCACTCCTAAAAACAAGCATCAAGGTAAAGGTGTCATTCAAACCCATTATAGAAGACCTGATGCAAATAGAGAGAGGAGTCAAAGTTATGCACGTAGTGATATACCAAATGAAGAATCCCCTAATTCCATGGACCAACCTTACCCTCCAGTAGGAAACTGACAACTTCATAATTTAATTGATCTGGATGATCCAAAAAACTTTGAATCAACCCAATATGATGCTGATGTGCTCAAAGAGCAAGTGTTGGATCTAAGAAGATGAGAGAGAGAAAGGATATTAGCTGTGCATAATGAGCAAAAGGAAAGAGAACAAGAAATTTAGAAATTATTGTGTGAAAGGGATAAACTGTTAAGAGTCACTACACAACATGAGGTAGATGATAAGGCCTTGAGTGAGAAGTATAAGGGTTTGAACAAAGAAATATTTAGGGATATGAACACATTAAGAGAGAAATCACAGCAAGGTGAATCATTGAAGAAGAAGGATGAGTTTGATGGACAGGGCCCTGTGCTAAGGAAACTACATGATTGGGAGGTGGAAATTCCTTCCAAAGTGCAACAACCTAGTTATGATATGCCAAATAAAGAAAATAAAATTGTTCAAGACAAGGGAAAGAAGAAGACATCTGATATTCACAAAAGATCCAAAGAAAAAATAAATTCCTCCTATTGGGATGTCACAGCTAGATCTAGAATTGGAGAAGGAAAGGAAGGCTAAGGAAGAGATGGCCAAGCAACTAGAGAAGGCTAAGTTGGAAGCAGCAAGTGCTGAGATAAAAAAGAAGATAACCTTCCTAAATGCTTCTGCAAGTAATACTATAACAACAAGTACCACACAAGCAACAATTGGACCAACATTGAAAGCCCAAGTAGCTAGCTATGGTCAGAAAAACCAAGCTTCTGGTCCAGCACAAAGTGTACAAGCTACTATTAACCAAAATACATAAAAATCTGATCAAGCTCTAGTTGTTGGTAGTCAATCTACTGCTGGTGTATCAAAGAGTGCAACAAACCAAGGAACTACAGTGGGAACAAGCGGGACTCATGCTACTGGAAATTTTCATAGGAGACCTATCCATTTGGATAGGTACCGTCCATTGTTCTTTGATGGAATTCCTGGTTACCCAAATGTTATCCCAAATGAGTTAAGAGATAAAATCCATAACTTTAGTGGCAATAATGATATAAATTATGAAGAACACCTTAAATATTTCACTGACAAAATGAATGACTTTGAGATTGAACATGAGGATGTAATCATGAAACTTTTTGTTCAATATATGAACGAAGATGCTAGAGATTAGTATATAAGTTTTCTTGAAGACAGTGTAGCATCTTGGGATGAGTTTGTCAGGTGTTTTAGGGAGAAATATCGTGAACATGTTAATTCAAGTTTTATGTTGAATGAGTTTAATAACATTAAGAAGTTCCAAAATGAAAGTATGGCATATTTCAATAATAGGTTTCAGAAGGACAAGAATAAATTATTTCAAGTTTTGAGACTGGATAAATAAGTGTGTTTAACTACATACTTCAATGTTGTAGATGGAAATATGTCATACCTTCTAAGGGATAAGAATCAACGTACTCTAAGGGATGCTTATAAAATGACTATAAACATTGAAATCAATGGACAAGACTTAGGGAAAATGGGATAAAGAAAGGATGGAAGAGTGTGGAAGGATACAAAAGGAAAAACAAGTAAACCTACCAAGGAGGAGGATAGAGTGGATGAATTGGTAAGTGCAGTAAAAGACCTTACTGCCAAAGTTAATAGAAATGATAAGGGTTCTCATGAAAAAAATCACCAATATCTGAGATATGATATATTTCCAAACTTTAGGGACATGCCATACAAGACAAATTGCAGAGATGGAAATCCTGTTCTAGATAATCAAGAGAGCCAGAAGACTAAGGAAACCCATAATCCCTTGAAGAGGAATGATAAAAATAATGTAGAAAATACTCCTTGGTGTGCTTCTTGCAATATGACCCATTCCTATTTTCAATGTATTGTTGCACAAGTTTTAGCTAAACAGGCGGAAGACAGCAGTGAACAAATAAATTTAGAACAAGGAGACCCTATTGTAAATATGTTCACTGTGAAAAGGTCTTATGATCTATGGTCTTCTAAAGATGATGAGCCAATTGTGGATGTAGATACTAAGAGATGACAATACCAAGGATACTAGAAACAAGTTTTCTCTAGTTCAAATGATGAAGCTGGTATTGTGCTACAAAATACTATTAATGTTGTGGGTGATGAAAGAGAACATCCTCATTTCAGATTTCCTAGTGATGAGGAAAAATGATCTTTGACCGTAGCAACAATAAATCAAGCCATAAGTACTTACAACTTGAGGAATAGAAAGGTGAAGCCTGGTCAAGGTAAAATTTCTTCTATGTTATTAAATAAAATGTCTCAAGGTTTTTTGCTAAATCTCAAAGCAAAGATGAAAATGAGAAAGAAGGTACAAAACAAGAAGAATCTTCTTCTGCTCAAATAGAGAAGAAGGAAGTGAAATTTGACAATCAGGTTGTTACTAACAAGGGAAGAAAGGGTAAGAGAACTATTGACATATTGTCTGAACTACCTACATTTGATATGAAGTATGCTCTTACACAGATGAAGGTTTCAGTTCCCTTGATTGAAATGTTGAAAATAAAGGAACATAGAGAGGCTGTAATGTCATTGTTTAGGGGGATAGTAGATGTTTTTTTTGAAAATAAGGAGAGAAAAATGAAGGGGATTATCTATGAGCCAGAAACCGCTATCTTATATGTGGGTAATATGACTACCCGAGAACCTTCTCAAGTAGACCCTTTCTATGTCACCCTCCTAATAAAAAGTAAGCTTTAAAAAAATGTATGATTGATTCTAGTGTTGTTGCAAATGTAATGCCATATGGAGTAATGAAAGAGTTGGAAATGGAGGTAGATACTTGTTATGGAAGGTGTAATGACATAAAAAATAGAGAGGTCCCTATGGTTGGAACTCTGAAAGGAGTTAAAGTCAATATTTTTGTCTTTCCTAAAGAAACTTACAAGATGGACATGGTTGTTGTGGACACCCAACCTCATTATGGTATGTTGTTGTCAAGACAGTGAGCTGCAGTAGTTTATCAGATTTTTGGCGCCCATCGTGGGGCATGATGCTCCTAATTTTCCTTCATTTTATCAGATTTTTAGATTTTCTAATCTTTACATGGCTATTTTATTGAAGTTTTTCAAGCCTAACCCTTGTGCAGATTTGCTTGGAGATGAAAACCCTAGATTTTCAAAGATTTGATCACATATCCCAAACGGCTTGGATTTTCATTCTAAATTTTTTTTTGCAGGTTGGTGACATATCAAAGAAGCTCCAGTAAAAAATCCATAATTTTCTGAGGTATTTTGAATTTTTTATAATTTTTTCTTTATTTTTCATAAAACCTTAATTTTTGGCGTAAATAAATGATTTTTTCAGAAATTTTTACATTTTCAGAAAGGTATTTAAATTATATAGGGGTTCCATTCTTTGAGTTTTAACTTTAAATTCAATATCATAGCTCATTTGGTCTATTTATGAAAATTGGTCTATTTTGGGAAAATGGCTCCCTAGGGCACAAATGAAAAGATATTTTTAAAATTATGACATTTTTGAAAATATTTCTATTTTTTAATAGGGGTTTATTTTCTATATTTATGGTTTAGGATCCTAATTCATGGCATATAAGTCCAATCTTGTTGACTAGGTCAAAAATCAAAATTAAAAAAAAGGGTATTTAATGATTAGCTTGCACTTATTTTTCACATGGTTCAATGCATGATGTGAGTTGTCATTTGGATTATTTTCTGGTTATTATTGCTCCTAACAATTTGATTTTAGATCTAACCCTAAGGTTTGCATAAGTTGAATATACATTGCATATCTTGTTTGCTTGTTGGAGAGTTCATGGGGATTGCTTCGACTTGCGTGGATAAACAACAAAATGATTCGTGTTGCATTGGATTTGAGGTATTTTGTTTCTCTTTATAAAATTTTGATTTTGGAAATAAAATGAACATCTCATGTGTTTAGCTTAAGTGTTTTCTTACTTTCATAGATCACATTTCCAATTGGTGCTCTAAAAATGGACCTAGATTTGCTTTCTTGCATATATGTTTCACATAATAATTAGGCCCTATGAACACTATTTGTGGTGATCTTGAGAGAGTGGGCTCCATTCTCTTGTTTTACATGCAAATCTCTTCTTGACGATAGAGCCCCTTGTAGGTAGGGAAGGATTTTGTTTTTACCTCATTGGTCAACTTGGTTTGGACTTCAACTTTTGGAAATAATTTCTCTCTTTGGGGGATTGGTGTCATTTGTTGTTGTGTGAGCCTTGAATGAGGTGATTTAAAATTAGTGGGTCAATTAATCATGTTTTCTATGTTTTGGTGAGGTGAAGAGGCTAGAGGATTATGCTCTTTTCCCATTTGGGAGAATCAGAAACTTGGAACCCTTGAATCCAAAATAAGTCCCCATGTGGTCCATATTGTGAGTCTTCCATGTTAGAGAGGGTTAACCATAGTGGACATTCCCTTTATTGGGTCAACCACGTGGATGGAATCTCAAGCGGTAATAGCCATTTTTTCCATGGTAGCAACAACTGCTATATAAATATCTTTGTGGAAGAAATCTCCACGGGTGTAGTTTCTTGTGGGTTTTCAGATCTCCTTAGCAGCTCCTAATTGATTAAATTCTTGGACTGTGTCAAAACCTCAGTGCACCGGGATTGGATTTCACCCACTTGAGATTGAAAAAGTTGTAGAGTCAAACCATTACTAAGAACCATAGTGCAACCAACTTTTTATTTTCTAGGACTATGTGCGTGATTGGAAAACATTTGAGAACATACACAAGTAGCATTCTTATGGAGTAGAATTACTATGACACTATCTATGT
>MU225222.1:1835748-1874034 GCA_018584345.1 Thuja plicata
TGAACTTATTGATTATCCTTTTGCATCTTCCACGTCCATCCTTGGACCTCCTCCACCAATACTAAGGGCTTCACATTTTCTTTCCATCTTGGGTCCTTATGTCCCTTCAGTTTCCCCTCCTAACTCTTCTAATTCATCATCCATCTTGGGTCCTTATGTCTCTCCATCTCCTATGTTTTCTCAAGATCAACATAGATGCATACCCTTGAATCCTTTTCATCTATCCACCCATCTAAACCAGTCATATTCTTTTTCTTCGTCCACATGTCCCAAGTATTTTGGAAGAAACTTGAATTTTCAATACAATAAAAAGAAGCAATACAATAATCCATCTAAAAAAGAAGATCACCATGTCTCCTCTAATCAACATGGGGGCATAAACTCAAAAGAGATATCTAAGAAGAAAACTACAAGACAAGTATGGGTTCCAAAATCTATCATTGAAGATATTCTCTCTAAATCATCAAAAAGAAATTAAAAGCCTACAGCTATATAGATTACAAAGTCTCTCTTGAGAGAGTCTCATGTTGAGAAACAAGTGAAGTTAACATTCAAGCTTCCAAAGGCTTCCACTTCATCTTCTTCCAAAAATATTATTTCATTCCATGCGCCTAAACTGCAACCTCTGTTATCCATTCACCATATTCCTTCACATATTCCTTCATTCAAATTTCCTCCATCCTCTCGCCACCCTTCAAGGTGTGTATTGACGTTGATCTTGCCTTCCTTTCCATCTACCCTTTCACAATCCTTCCATTCACTATCATTCTACCTTCTATCCTTTTTCCTCATTTGTTTATTCCTCCTATCTTCCAACCTCACTTGCTTTGCATAAAATCTTATCCTCCATTTTTCTCTTTCATCTTCCTTTCCCTATCAGCATCTTTGAGCATATAATTCTGAATCCTTGGCATATCCTTTCAAGGAGTATTATCTAAAAAGATTACCTTCTTCCAAAAAATTCAAAAAAAAAAAAAAGAGAGAAAATAAAAAAAAAGAAAAAAATTAAAGAGAAATAAATTCATCCTATGGTAAAAACCACTCCCTTGTGGCACCTTGGATAAGTACCATGATGAAAACCTGGCAATCAGGCATCATGCGTAGTTCTTCTACATCTTTCATCCATTTCGTATTCTCTCTTTGATCTTGACAATGTTGATCTATACATGAACATTTGACTATCTTGTGAGCTGTCCTACGATGACCTTACTTTCATTCCTTTCATGTTTAGCCTTCATATCTATCTTCCTCCATTCATTTTTTCCTATCGCTATCCTTTTCCCCTTTGGTCTTGATCTAATAAAAAAAAATAGTAAAACACGGTGCTATGAAGCCTCTTGACATGTCTACTCCTTTGGACTGCATCATTTCCTGCTCTTGCATTACGCTTTTGTGACTTATCCTATGCTAGCCTTTCATGCTTGCCCAAATGTGCTTTACATGATGTTTCTTTTTCCCTAACTTGGGTACTCTTGAGGATTTTGCCTTTGAGGATTTATTCCCTTCATTTTCCTTCATTTTCCTTGTCTTCCATCTCTTCCACCAGCTTGCTAATCCCTCCTGTCCTCCACCTTGCTAAAACATTGGGACTGTGCGATGTGATCTTGCTTGGGAATTTGATGCCCATTCTGTCCGAGGGCATCATTTGTACATAATTATTGATCCTGAAAAAATCCAAAAAAATGATATATTGTTAAATTTTTTAAAAATCAGAAAATGTCCTGAAAAATTGATCATCTTAGTGAAAACCTAGCAATAGGAGCTTTGATGTATCTCAAAAAAAATTATATATTCCAAAAATACAAAAAAATAAAAATAAAAAAAAATTCAAAAAATGGAAAAAGTGCCTTGGTGAAAACCTGGAAACAGGCGCCTTGGTAGCAAAAATTAAAAAAATTAAAAAAAGTCCTGAAAAAAAGAAAAAAAAAAAGAAAAAATTGTAATAAAATCCAAGTGGTGAAAACTTGGAAACGGGCGCTACTTGAGGCCTTTGCACCCCTATTTCTTAGCGCGTGTCCTCGACACTTAGCCTTTCTCCATCATTCCTTGTCCTTGTTGCCTTGGTCTGGAATTGGTCTTTGTCTTTGTCTAGGGGGCATAACTATGTTAGCTTAGGTCTCTTGGATGCGTTAGTCTTTAGGACATCTCACAAATGGTGTTTTTCAATACCACTCTCAACTGCATTTTTCAATACAACCCCTGACATCAAGTATTTTTTAACACTTATTGGTTTGGTCCTACCCCATTTTTTCATGTGGTCTTACCTGCTTACAAGCATTCAATCCTTATTCTCAGAACTCAGTATCAGTTAATACACTTAAATTTTTAAATGCAACACTTAAATGCTTGAGCTATGTCATGATATTTTCTTTGTGTGCTGACTGTTATTGATTTTCGTTGAGTGTCCTTGTCTAATAAGTCTCTCTGTGATGCATAGCTAGAGGACTTGGGGCATGGAACATGTTTTTATTTGCTTCCTGCTTTATGCTTCACTATTTTTGCACAACCATTCTGCTGGTCATCCTGGCCTCTATGCCTTGATGAGAGCATGGTTTTGCTACATTAAATTGGGTAAGCTAACATCACAGTCATCTTGACTTTTATGTCTTTGATGCTTATGTTAGAATCTTTCCACATTCCAATCTGATATAAATCACATTCATATCTTCATAGTTGCGCCTGTGACTAGTGATGATTGTGTGATTTTCCGATGTCCGTTAATAATGGCCCAATGATGAAAATAAGTTTCTTAACATTCTTTAATGAATGATGAACACAAGATCCTATGTTTGTTTCTCTATTGCAAGTACACCTTTGCATTGTTAGACCTCATGTTAGTTTACATTTTAGGCTGCATTATGAGTTTGAGAGGGTTTTCCTTCATCTTTCTTGTGGACTTTTAATCAAATATGATCACTTTTTGATCTTCATTTCTTTATCTTCTTTTGTGATCTCAATCAAAATTTTCTATCTTAAACAGTTGATTGATTTTGGGGCATTCTCTCTCTTGAGGAAAATTCTCTTTCTTCTCTCAATTTCTTTTCGCCTCTTCCAAAATTCTATCTTCTGTTCGCTTTCACCCCACTTCTTCTTCTTCTAATTCAACCTTGTGGCATAATATTTTATGCTTAATGATCTACCTAGGTCCTGTGATCCTTATATCTTTCATCTTACATCAAGAACCTTATCTTTAGTTCAATTTGATCAAATTTATCAATTTGTTATTTCTCCTCTATCTCATTTCGATTTCGATCACGAGGGGGCAGTACCTATCAAAATTCAATCTTTGATTCAACTTTATCAATTATATCAGTCTTGCATGAGATTCTTATCTCTGACATGTCAATTACTTACTTCGGTGTTGACTTTGTCTTTTTCAATTGTGCTTATTTTGTCCTGATGTGTTCCCAAATTGATCACACGTCTGGGTTGTTTTGTGATCCCAAGTCAACCTCACACTTCAACTGCATTCTTTGACTACATGTGTTCCCGAATTGACCACACATTAGTCAAAGAGGGGCAAATGTATGCACCCTAAAATGGTCGCCTAGACTTTGGGCCCCATTTATCATTTTATCAATTTCCTGAATCAATGCTTTGCAATATTTTCAATTCAAATCAATTTCCTTGATCAAATTGTAATTAATTCAATTATTCAATTATTTCAATATTTCCTAAGGTTTGATCATTTTTATCTAATTAAAAGATTTAATTTTATTTTTAATTAAATAAAATTTATCTTATTTAATTAAAAGATTTAATCTTCCTTTTAATTGAATAAAATTCATCTTATTTAGTTAAATTAAATTTCTTCCTTTTAATTAAATAAAATTCCTCTTATTTAATTAAATTCAATTTCCCCCATTTAATTAAATAAAATTCTTCTAATTTATTTAATTATTAAGAAAACCCCTCTTTTAATTAAATAAATAAAAATCTCCACTTAAAGCACTTTATTTGATGAAAAATGAAATAAATTAAATAAAAATCCCTTTTTCTTCACATCTTCCTAAGTGGTGGGATTTTTGCCTCTCAATCATAGCCTTTGATTTTTGCCTCTTAATCTCAACCGTTCACTTTCTTATAAAATGAGACCTCTCTTTCTCATTCACATATTAGGTTTTCATAGTATTATTATGGTGCAGGTTTGGAGAGCAATTTTGGAGGAGGATTTGAGCACTCAAGCTTGGATATTGCAACTTCTCTCTTCTTGTCTTCTTCTTCTTGCATTCATGGCTACTCATGTAGATTAGTTTCATTTTTATTTTCATAGATTAAACTTGAATTTGTATTTCTTTTCATAGAATAATCATGCATTGTTATCAGCTAGATTAATTTCTTTTCATGCATTGTTATAATATAGAGTAGATCTCATTTTCATGCATTGAATCTCTCATTTCATGGTGTACTTGCATAGGCACTAACTAGGTCAATCTGAGGGCCTCTATTTCAAACATTTGCACTCCATGACTAGAGAGCTATAGATCAATATTTGAGGCCTCATTCTTAAACAAACTTGGATGGAATGATTCATAGAAGTGTGTCAACATTTTAGCACACAAGGAGTTCATGTGAAATTAGACCTATCTTATGCAACAATCCTAGTAAATGGGAACAAAGTAAAGTTGTATAGAGAGCCACGAGCACAAGTGACTGTTGAAAAGGTGCAAAATAACATGCTCAATTGTTGTGTGCATGTAGACATGGAAAACTTCAGAGTTGAGAAAATTCTTCTAGAATGAAAAAATACTGATCCATTAGTTGGAGAAATTAAGACACAACAAAGTGGATTGTGGAAAATGTACTTTTATGGAGTTTGTTCCAAAGAAGGATCAGGAGCTATTATTTTGTTCATTTCTCCATCAGGTACTACTTTCAAATACACTTTCTTGTTAGCTTTTCAGTGTACCAATAATACTGCTGAATATGAAGCCCTATTTTTGGGGTTAGATATTGCTACTAGGCATGGTATCAAGTATCTAAAAGGTTTTGGGGATTCTGAGCTAGTAGTAGCACAAGTTAGATCCCAGTATGCTGTGAAAAATGATATATTAAAGTTGTACAAGCATGTTTTTTAGGATCAGATTGAATTATTTGATGCCTTTAACATTAAATGGATAGAAAGGTCAAAACAAATCATGACTAATTTCCTAGTAGATGCTTCTTTAAAGAGTGACGATTTGACCTTAAGTGGGGTATCAATTTTGAAGGTTAAGAGTAGACCAGTTGTGCTTGACAATGTTTACAACTAGAAAGTCTTTGAGGATGATCAAAATATCCTCAGGTTTATCCAGTGTCTTGACCATTATGAAGGCCGACATGTAGATTGTAATGCTCTAGTTGAGGTGGTTGATGGAAAGGACGTGGTTTTTGGTAATGAGGTTATTCAGTTAAGTTCTAACGAGATCCCTAAGGGGTTGGTATAATTAGAAGCATTGTTTAGTGATCAAGATGATTATCTGTCAAAGAGGAGCAGTGCTAAAATTGAGGTTATGGAAGAAGTAAATCTAGGATCAGAAACAACATCTCAAACAATATATATTAGAAAGAAGTTAGATTCCCATGTCAGGGAAAATTTAATAAAATTGTTACGAAAACACAAGCATGTGTTTTCCTGGTCATATGAGGACTTAAAATCCTATAAGGGGGACCTTTTCCAACATGAAATCCCACTGAAACTAGATATCCAGTTGCTCAGACAGAAACAAAGACCAATCAACCCATTGTTAGCCCCTAAGATGCAACAAGAATTAATGAAGTTGGGAGATGTAGGAATTATTCAACCCATTAAGACATTCAACCTGGGTTTCCAACTTGGTCCCAGTAAGGAAAAATAATGGTGACATAAGGCTTTGTTTTGACTTTAGGAATTTAAATATCGTATCTCTAAAAGATAACTATTCTCTGCCTAACATGGAGGTAATATTGCACAAGATTACTGGTTGTGATCTATTGTCAATGATGGATGGTTTTTCAGGTTACAACCAGGTACTAGTGAAAGAATCAGAGTAGTTTAAGACTACATTTACTACTCCTTGGGGGACATATGTGTATGTTAGGATTTCATTTGGTCTCATGAACGCATGGGCGACATTCCAGAGCGCCATGGATGTTTCATTTAAAGAGTTTGTTGATTCGTTTATGGTAATTTATCAAGATGATTTAACAACATATTCCAAGAAGGTAGAAGACCATTGTGGTCATCTAGAAAAGGTTTTTAACAAAGCCTTAGAATATGGTGTTTCATTGAATCCTAAAAAATGTCAATTTGTAGTAACAAAAGGGAAGTTACTAGGACATATTGTATCAAAGGAAGGAGTGAGAATTGACCCAGAAAAAATAGAAGCAATTCAGAAGGTCACTTTCCAAAGAATGTTAAGGGAGTATAGTCTTTCTTAGGAAAGATCAATTTTGTGAGGAGGTTTATTGCTAATTTTGCAGATTGTGAATCCTATAATAATTTTTTTAAAGAAGGATGCAAAGTTTGAGTGGGATGAAGAAGCACAATGTACTACTCCTTGGGGGACATATGTGTATGTTAGGATGCCAATCTCATGAATGCAGGGGTGACATTCCAGAGAACCATGGATGTTTCATTTAAAGAGTTTGTTGGTTTATTTATGGTAATTTATCAAGATTATTTAACAACATATTCCAAGAAGGTAGAAGACCATTGTGGTTATCTAGAAAAGGGTTTTAATAAAGCCTTAGAATATGGTGTTTCATTGAATCCTAAAAAATGTCAATTTGCAGTAACAAAAAGGAAGTTACTGGGATATATTATATCAAAGGAAGGAGTGAGAATTGACCTAGAAAAAATAGAAGCAATTCAGAAGGTCACTACTCCAAGGAATGTTAAGGGAGTATAGTCTTTCTTAGGAAAGATCAATTTTGTGAGGAGGTTTATTGTTAATTTTTCAGATTGTGAATCCTATATTAATTTTTTTAAAGAAGGATGCAAAGTTTGAGTGGGATGAAGGAGCACAGTGTACCTTCAAAAAAATCAAGAAGGAAATTTAGGAAGCACTTGTTTTGAGGTCTCCTGATTATAGTAATCCATTTTCACTATTTTCTTTTGCATCTTTTCATACAATTGCAGCTGTGTTACTGCAAAAGGATGGGGAGGGGTATGAAAATACCATTGCATTTTTCAGTAAATCTCTCCAAGCTGTAGAGTTAAATTATGAGGTGATGAAAAAACAAGAATATTATTTAATTAAAGCTATTAGGTCATAAAACCTTATCTGGTATGTGCAAAAGTAATTTCATATGTGCCTCATGCAGCAATCAAAGACATTCTTACCCAGTCAGAAGTGACTGGCAAACGGTACAAATGGATCAACAGGGTTCAAGAATTTAATCTACAAATCCATATTACAAAATTGGTGCGAGGATTAGGCTTGGCAAAGATTATGCTGAAGAAAATATGGGTTTAGTTAAAATAAATAATGTGTGAGTACAAGATCTAACACTAACTAGTATTGAAAAACAACCTTGGTATGTTGACATTGTATATTTCATCAAGAATGCAAAATGCCATGAGACCATGGCTGATAATAAAAAAGAACTCTCAGATTGCAAGCCCAAAGTACACACTAGTACAAGGATAATTATATTGGAAGGATAGAGATGTTGTGCCTTTGTTGTGCTTGGATAAATGACAGGCTGACAGGGTGTTAAAAGAGATGCATGCCGGGGTATCTGGTGGATATTATTTTGCCATGACTACTACCCAAAAGATCTTGAAAGATGGTTATTTTTGGCCTTGCTTGTTTAAATATTCTTTTAAATTTCTGCAAAAATGTGAAGCACACCAAAATTTTTCTTCCAAGATGAAGTATTCAAGTGCCTTGTTATTAAATTGAGTGCAAGCTGGGGTGCCTTTTTACATGTGGGGGATTGATTTTATTGGAGAGTTTTCAGAGAAATATAGTGGTGGACATAGTTGGATCCTGGTTTCCACATATTACTTTACAAAGTAGATTGAGGAAATTCCTACGTAAAAAGCAACCAGTAAGGTTGTAATTAAGTTTTTGATGGATAATGTCCTAACCAGATTTGGTGTCCCTATGAAGTTGGTAATCGATAATGCTATGTGTTTTAGGTTGGAAGAGCTTCAGGAGTTTTGTGATGAAAATGGAATTGTGATGTCATACTCTTCTCCATACCATCGAAAAGCTAATGGACAAGCAAAATCAAGTAATAAGAGCATTCTACAAATTTTTAAGAAAACAGTGGAGACAAACAAAAGAGCTTGGCATTCAAAGTTGAAATTATCTTTATGGGCTGATAGGATAATTATGAAAAAGGCTACTGGGAAGTCCCCTTTTGAGTTTGTTAGTTCTTTTTTATGCTGTGATTATTGAACAACAACCTTTTCACCCTTTGATATATTTTTAAGAGTAGCCAACTCTCGGTATTCAACCAAGACTGAAAATGACCAATTAAGAAGGATGCGGATCCATCCTTCTACACTTTAGGTTTTGAAAAACCAAGGTGGGGTACCCTTCAACACCTCAAAATATTTAGTAAGGCGTCAATAAACAAAGATCTCACACATGCTTCAATATGACCAAGAGATACTAGATGACTGGCTAATCACCCATTGAACATCGACCTTAAAGTGGAGCATGAGATTAGTAAAACACCACAAACCACATAAAACCTTCCGATATGTTAGATTTTATGTTTAAAATTTAGAATATAACAAAGATTGAACTGAAAATGCATCGGTATAGAAGATACTAATCACCAGCTAGTGCTTTATCCATGAGCAATGTCCTTTAACCAAATTCAGAAATGCAGCAATCAACTATTGTCAATGATTCTAAGCCATAAATACAATTAGTCCAAATAATTACTACTTATAGAAATCCTCTTGTAGATAACCAAATGAAACTATGTCACTTCCACAACATCATTTAATCTGATCCTATATTAGAACTGAAGAATGATAACACATACATAGGTAAACCCTATGCAGAGAATTAGAAAATTCAGACTTCACAAGAATGACACCAAGGAGAGATATGAATCTTGAACTTCTATATTAAGTATGAAAAATTACATTACTGCACACAAATTTGCAATCAGACAAATACCTATTCAATAACTGCAAAAGACCAATGACATTCTATTCTACCTGAAACAAAACTAGTACAATCAAATTTATATCCCTAATGTGGAACCATGAAATAACTAGAAACTCCTAGAGCCAGTACTTTGCAACTCTCTTTGGAGACCAGGATTTGGAACCCCGTAACAATGGAAGACATTTGAATAAGTAGCCCCCAGAGAAAGGTCTCCAAATATTTGTTTGAAACACCACCTGTCTTCTCTATTTTAACCAATTTTGAGCTGCACCAAAATGGACTACAAAACTAGAATCTTCATTTTGATACCTTTTCAACGGTATATGATACTTGGTATTTTTGATACAATTTGCCCCCCTAAATCATTAATCAAACTTTCCTTCCTGTGCATATCTTCTCACATTTTCTCAATAATTATTTTAAGTATTCTGCACATATTTTCAATAGTTTGAATATTCTAAATTTTAATTCCACATACATTAATCCTGTGCATCTTTGAAATCTTTAATTTCAAATTTCTGCATTTATTTCCTTTTAATTTTGCACTCTCTTACCTTTATTTCATCTTTTCTTTTACCATTTAATTGCACTTGCTCCAAATTTTTCTATCTCATGCCACATGTCATTCTCTGATTGGCCTACAGGTCCACCTGGGTGACCATATCAATTGCCTCATCTTGGGCCTGCCACCTGTCTGAGCGCCATGTGTAGCATTGTCGCATTGCCTCTATGATAACTTCCTTGCATCTTTCTCTTTGAGGCTTTGCAACAGTTGTTCATCTTACATGCCTCAGGATTCATGCTAGCTTAGATGATCTCCTGTGCGGCCACCACCTCATCTCCACCTGGATGCCACCTCAACCACACTGCTATCACCCCGGCCACGTGTTAGCCCAATGCGTTCCCTTGAAGATATCTTTCTTGCATCTTTCAGATCAATCCATTGCACCATCTTTCTGATCTTGATCACCTCAGGATCTGTGCCTAATCTGCAATCCAATCTACCATGTCACCTACCACATCACCTCTGCGGGTTCCACCAAAATTTGCTTTTCATCCTTTGCAATCATCTGGCATGGTTTTTGAGGTGCTCCTCTTGCACACACGTGAAGAGCCTCCAGGCTGCTTCTTCATATTAGGTGTTGTATGTTGTATCATTTAAACATCATATGTTTCCCATTCCTACTGAATGTGGGACTAATCATTTTGAGGTTTTAAAGCTTTCTATGCATTTTGTCTTAAAATTTATGAGGCCCGCCACGCACTAAGTCCTCCAGCCAAGGGGCCTGCCAAGGATCCTCTTGGATTTTTCTTATTTCATAAAGCAAGCGCTTGCATATAAAAACATAAATGAAATTTCTTACCCACTGAATGTGGGATAATGCCTTTTAAGCATTTTCAAACCTTCTAAGCCCACGCAAACTCTTTTCTGCTTATGTGCTGCTTAGTATTTACACCTTGAAAGCCTCTAAAAAATTTTCAACACCTGCACGCATCCTTACAAGGAAGAAATATGTACTGGTCTCTCATTCTATCAAACTGCGTAGCCTTTTGGTGATGCATCTTGTCTAATATTTTGTTTTCTCTGTAAAATTTCTCTCATCATCACATTTTTCTTCCTAGACAGAAATGTAACCTGAACCCCATTGGGCTAGATTGTATATACAAATATATATTCCACTACCATTCTCTGCAAAGCTCATGAACTTGCTTCTAATGGTATGTTTATTGAATGGTGAATGCTCCTCGATGAACTTCAAGTGAGTCTCTACTTCAGCTTTGGTTTCCACTTCAAGTTTGATATCCACCTATCCTCCCTAAGCAACATGTATTTAACTTTTCAAATACTTTGGGATGCTTCCTAGACCTACGTGGGCTTCTTCGCATGTCTCCTACGCAATTTTTGTCTGTTCTGACTCTTTGTCAAACAATTCTTGCAAACGGTCCATCAGACAGTTCATGTGTGCTATCTATGTTTCCATGCTGAGTCACGAGCTGGTCCTTTGGATTGTTTTGGAGTCTTCCTCATTAGCGCAAGTCTATTGCATTTTAAACTTAGTATAGCACTTGCCAAACTCTCACCATGCTTCCTGCGCTTTGCATTTGGCAATGGTTTTGCAGTGTTTTAAATGCCTCTTGACTCCATCATTCATTATGATGGTTCTCCTCTTCCTTTGTCTATAATGGTTTATCATGCTTTGGTTTTCAAACATGGCGTGACTTATTCCAGCATGCCGTCTCTTTCCAAACATGGCGTGAGCTTGCTTTTTTTAGCACACATTCCTCCAATGAATATTGCGTAGGCAATTTGACATCTACTTTAAAGTTATTTAAATATTTTGAAACCCATGTTTTGCTGGCCTCCTAGTCTTTTAAAAAAATTTACATGCTTTGTCTATGATTCCCTATTATGTTGCGCTGGTTTATGTGTTGGCTCCTCCAATGTTTATAACAACACCTTCTTTGGTATTTAAAGAATAGTTTATATGCATTGTCTGTGCTTCAACATTTTGTGCTCAGGATAAGTGCCGACAATAGCTGTAGAATTTGCTTTACACCTGCCGATGCATTTAAATGACATTGGCATGCTTCTTTCATTTCATAATCAATGAATCCTGTGGATTCATCCAAACGGTATGGCATGGATTCAAAATAACTATATGTAGCAGATATTCATCTCTTTGCAGTCATGAACCCATGGGACAGATGCCCTCCATGTGGCAGGTCTAAGCCCATTATCCGATCATGTGGATGGAAAAGAACTGTATAGACAACAAAATTAGCTAGGGATCCATATAATGACTAAACATTAACACCCCATTTACTGTTGTCAAGATGGAATGCTGCCAAGGCCCTATCCTGGAAAAGCCTCTCACTTTGATCTATAAATTCATTGCCACCATAGTACCTCTTTCCAGGAAGACCTTTTGAATACTTATTTGTTGGGCATGATCCCATAGCTTCCATCACTACCCAAGATGTAAAATTCCCAGAAGAAATAAGCTCCAAGCCTTTAAACTGGTGCCACTTTTCTTGTTCAATAATTGCATGCATTTTAGGATCAAGTTCACTCAAACTAGGATCCACAAAGTTGTGCTTGGTCTCAGAAATCTTGGATAATTGTGCTAAACCAGAAGATGGAACTCTTCCAGTAACTAAAATTTCTCTTATGAAAAAATATCTACAAGATGGATAGGCCATGCCGTTTCCTCCTTTTCTACATTTCCTCTGGTAGGAAACTCCGTGTGAGTGTCGTGCTTGTGGCATAATGCTTGAGTTTCTATTCCAAACAGAATTGCCCAAAATACCCATTCTCGCCACTTCAATGCCCATGATAATCTAGACTGAATATTCGCAATAGTTAAATATACTTCTCTAGTGCAACCTATAATTTGTTTGATGAGCTTTAGATTACATTCATTTTCACTACTCTCCAAGACTTTATACCACTGTGAACTAGTCATATAACAACAACTAGCCTCAGGAACTAGCTTCAAAAATTGACAAAATGACATAATCGGAATGTGGCATTGGGCACACACATTCCATGGCTAACATTCTTCCATATTTCAAAGTGACACCTGACAAAACCAAACTGGTCAAAATATTTTAATCATCCAAGTTGCCTCTTTAGAATAATTATGCAAATTACCCTGTCAAAGAACAATGAAATACATCTGATTTTGACTTTGAAAACAAATCAAGCGACCTTCTGAAGACCTGAGCTTCTGGATATTGGAAGTATGTTATATGGAGAGAATGGATCTAGAAGGGTGACTCATGATGGTCAACCAGACACATTTGACAGATCCTTGAAGGTAACCACTTTGGAATTACAGAAAAAGAACACATGAGAAACAATGATTTCTGCAAATGAAAGGAATTTGGATACTCATGCATATGAAACCCTCAGGACCTGAAACCTTGCAAAATTGGAGTAAATTTGGTCTAAAATATAGGGGAACCATTTTATTGATATTACCAATCACGGTATTCAAGATATAAAATATGAACAGGGCCTCTGACTAAACTGTGCAACTGATCTACATTAAACTATTAGAAATTGCAAACGGAATTAGATTGACAAATTGCCCAAACGGATTCATCATGGCCTGAAAATCTTCATGGTAAAAAATTTTAATTCCTACAATATAGGGGAGCATTCAATTTTCCATTCCATTCAACCGGTATAAACTTGTAAGACCTTAAAGTCAGCAACTTCATAATTCTGCACTTTCACATTCTGAGAATCAAAATTAATTGCAAACATAATAGCCTTGGGAAAATTATCATATAAACTCATAGGAATCTACAAATGGAAATTGAGGCTCTCTCTCATGCCTAAAACACCTCGACATAATCCTTATATCATGAAATTTTGTTTAGCCAAAGATGCAAGCATGCAAAGTAGGTCACTTGGTAACAACTGAATAAGTGCAAAGTGCAGATTTGTGTGAACACCTCCAAATGACCCTCTTCAAAACACATCAAATTTGATATCTGAAAGTTGTGACTCATTTTATTTACCCTATGAAAGTTTTTTCACATGCTCCCCAATTAGTATCTCATACAAGTCATCAGGTCATATTTTACTTGCACTCCAAATAGGCTTCTCCAAAGAGTTTTCAGGAGCACTTACCTTGCCTTAGAAAATTTTTCAATTGGTCACTCCAAATTTGTGCCAAATTTGCGGGTACCAATAGAGTTGGTGTATGGTATGCAAGCCAGATTGTCATTAAACAATTTACTTCACGTCTATAAATTTATCAAGGACAAGGAGCTAGAAGTGAATGATGCCATGCATGACAGAATGGTTCAACTAGTTGAACTGGATGAGGTCAGAAGGGAAGGACATAAGAAAAAATTGAAAAGTCAGCAATAAATGAAATATTTGTTTGACAAAAGAGCCAGTAGCAGAAAGTTTTAGCCAGAAGACATGGTGTTACAGTGGAATGCCAAAGCTGAAGATAAGGAAAAACATAAAAAATTTGAATCCTTATGGCTAGGGCCTTATATTGTTCATTAGATACATGGTAAGGATTTTGGAGTTGACAGTGCATGGAAAATTCCTAAAACCTTTCTTTAACTGAAATTTCTTTTCCATGCATGGTAAGTCATGTATTTATGTACAGCTTGTGGGTTTGTGTTTTTTTTTTCTTTGTGTGTTTTCTTTCTGTAGTGTGTGTGTGTGGTCTGTGTCCCAGAGTCTAGATTCTTGCATTGATCTTGCAATCAAGCATCCTCAGTTAGAGCCATTGTAGGACTGCAAAATTTTTCTGGTGCTAAGTCTCTCTATGTCACATTTTTATGCCTTCCCCTGAGCTCCTATTTAATTTATAGCCTTGGTTATCATGGTGTAAAATCCTGCCTTTTTCTTATGATATGTCTGAAGCTTGTTCTTAAGCCCTCATTGCCATTTGATCCAACCCTTAGTTTTATTTTTCTCTAGACCCTAAGTCTCCCGTGATTTTTATTTTCATGTGTTACCTTTTTGGGAGCCACTTAAGTCATTTTAAGTCATGTGTCTTAATTCATCGTGCAGTGCACCATTTTTTTTAGTTCCTAAGTCCTAGTGGGGCCCATGTTTTAATATTTCTTAAGTCTAAAGTCCCAGTGGTATTTTATACATTAAAAGATGTCGAGCAGATTACTTTTAATTGGATGACAGGCATAGTGCCTTGATCAAAATTTACATGAAGGATAGCCATTGCAGGATCATGCCTGGGTGACAAGTGTCCATCTTGAGATTATGGGGCCAACGTATTCAAATTTAAAGAAAAGAATAGGTCACGGTCCCGTGAATGGAAGATGTGAGGAGGCTAATATTCAAGGCATCGCGCCTATGTGACACGTGACTAGTGGTGTGACCTGGCTAGGGCTAAGAGGAAGATAAAGTTAAGTCAGATCACTTTTGATCAGATGACAGGTGTGATGCCTGGAACATAAGATGCATGTTATTTATTCATCACGGGATCATGCCTTGTTGATAGGTGTCCATCCAGAGATCTCGCTTAAGTGGGGCCAAAAGATAAAGCATCAATAGGATCAGATTAAATCTAACAGTTGGCGTGATGCCGCTAAGAAAATTTGCACATGGATTTTTTCATCGTGGGATCACGCTTGAGTGACACATATGCACTTTGAGTTCATGGGTCCGGGACTTTGAAAAGAGGTAAAGGCGGGTCAGATTTGTTTTAATCCAATGGTAGGCATGATGCCTTGATCCAAAGCTTCCCCAAGGATACTCATCACAAGATCACTTTTGAGTGACACCTGTCCATTTTGATGAGGAAAATTAAATGGGACTGAAGGTGCTACATGGAGTTGAAATGCCTCTCAGTGATTGGTTTCCTTCACCACTGCTGATTTGATTTGTAGGTCAACGGTTTGTTGACTTTTTGTGGACTACATGATGTGATGAGATGGTTCCAATTGACAGTTATGTTTTAAATTTCATTTTCTGATGCGAGAAGCTTTGTTTTATCATTGAGCCACAAGTTTTTAAATTATGAAGAAGTAATTGCAGAGCGTGCGGCTACCCTATTGAGAATTAATGCAAATTGCTTGTGAAGTTATATTATAAATAGCTCCATTTTTTGATTCAAATGTTACAATTTTTAGAGAAGCTAAGAGGAGCCGAAGTGTAGCGTATTTGTTTTATTTTATGGCATCTTTTGAAGAGGGTAGGTTATTCTGTCTAGTTGCTTCTGCATTCTGTAAATTTGAGTGCTGGCCTGAATTGAAGTTTGAGGGAAGTAGGGTTTGTATGCACTTAGTTTATTCTATTATGATACCCTAGTTTCTAAGATGGCACCATGTAGAGAGTTCAAGGGTATAGTAGACTATCAAGAAAGAGTGGTATGTGATCATTTTCTTGAGCAACTTGATAGGTCTACTAATGATTCCTCCAATGAAAAAGAGTTGGTACCAAAAAACCTCACATGAAGGTAGGTGATGGTTTATATAATAAAGGTAACTAGATGGGGGATGAAAATATTCGTGTGTCTAGTTTAACTCTTTTTAAAGTGGGTTTCAGGTAAACAAATGCCTATGCTCCTAACAGTAATATCTGGAAATTCGATGTGGGGAAGCTAGTAATCCCAAATGTTTTCATAGGTGTTGACATCATGCTCCATGTAGAAAAGAACTATGACCCAGTGACTAGGGTAGTGAGAGATGTGGATGCTAACCCTTTGATAAGAATCACTGCTAATGAAATTTGTGAGGTTTTCCAGTTGAATGAGCCCTCTGCCCATCTTGAAGAAATTAATTTTGAATCTTTCAGGGAAGTGTACAAGGCTCAAAGAGATTATCTCAGAAGTGGACTTTAAGGGAGTATTTTGACAAGGTTGGAGGATTAATTGTAGTAGGTCCTAATACCCCAAAGCCAATTAAGTTATATTATTTAAATTTAAAGGCAAAGGGTATATATTGGTCCTTGTGTCATATTTTTGGAGAGGATGTGGAAACAAACATGCCAATCCACTATATGTTTATGATGGTTCAGGCCCTTCACCCTCACCTTGCTATCATTTTTGACTTTGCACCTTTTGTTGCTGACCTAATTCACAATGTCCTGGTTGGTATTCATAAGTCAAAGGTGGATAGACCATTTGGATGATATTCAATGTTGATGCACATGTTTCTATACAAAGGTTAAAATTATTTTGAGAAAGAGATTGATTTGATGAAGATAAAGGATGGTGAAGAAATGCTAGTCCAATTGTGGAGTTTGGATTTATCTTGGGACAGAGAAGATGCCATTTTGTTACTTTTGATAGATGTTTTGCTTCAAGGCTTAGAGCACTTTTATTTCTTGAGAATCCCGAGATCCCAAAAGCTTTGTTGTCTTTCATAAGATGAAAGCAATATGCTAAGGATATCAAAATAGTACATAATTGGGGGGATATCATCCTATATCCTGTTTAAAATATTTTTAGAGTGTATGGTTTTAGGAGTACTCCATATTTAATTTCTTGCCAAGTTCCGTTGAAGGTTGGTATTGCTGAGATTATCAGATAGATTGGTGGTCTGCAAAAGATTACACTGAAAGGGAAGAACACGGGTTCTATCTTTCCAACCATCATTATTGCTCACCATTTTGTTATTATGAAGGGTGGATGGGTGCACATGGATAAGTTTTTGAAGCCTTATAAACTAGCAACATGAATGGAAAGGTATGCTGATCATAAGGGTTTCTTGAATGATATGTTTAGGAAGAGAACTAGGTGTATGGAAATGGATCACCAATTCCACGTCCCTGAAGATATTATCATAAATGAGTTCAAACTACAAGAACACGAAGTTAAGAAGGAGAAGTGGATAGTGTACAAGAAGACCCTTGACTTTGTACAATATTTTGATAGAAATTATGATCCATTGAGGGACTTCATGACCTTTGAAAGGAAAGTTGATGCTCTGATGAAGCATTTTGAAGCCATTATGCAAAATTTAAATTAGAAAAAGGATGTTGTCATTAAGTCAGATCTGGAAAAGGCTAAAATTGCCTTGAGCAAGCCAACTTTTACTAAAAATTTTCCACCAGGTGAGTATGTTTTTCACCAGAGATTAGGATACAATGTGGTGATGCCTAGAGAAGATACATCCCAAAAGGATTATAGAATACAAGATATTCCTTCTTTCTCCAAAAGGATTGAAGAGAAAACACATGTTGAGGAGCCCTCAAACTTAAAGGGGAAGAGGTCAACTGATACTGATCTTGAGTCCCAGCCTTCTCCAAAGAGGCAGAAAATGGAAGAAGATACACAATAGATTGGAGGTGTGTATTCACACTCTTAATCCCCATTACATATTAATGAACATGTAGTAGATAAATTGCTACAAATGGGAAGCATGTGCCAATTATATGTTACTCATCAAGAAATTGAAGAGGGAATGCAAAAAGTACCCAAAAGGGTTGAGATGGACCTGACTATAGTAGATTTTTCTGGTAAAGAACTGGACCCTATCACCAAGCATGCCAGTGATGAATTCTTGGCAGATGGTAGCTTTGTAAAAGCTAGGGAATTTATACATTTCATTTGGAGGATGCATATTAATTATTTCAAACAGACATGTCAGAAAATAGCAAGAGGAGAAACCAGATAAGGATATAAATGCTATTGAGGCTGAGGTGAAACAAGAAATGATAAATAAATTTGAAACAATCACCCTTGAGGAGGGAAGGGAAATGGTCAGAAGTGCAAGAGTCCTCATTCTTCTAGAATGAGACATTAGCGACGCAATTGTGTTTTATGTTGTGAGAAAGGAAACAAAGCATGTACATGATACAAAGGAAGTAGATGAACAAGCCAGGAGTCCACATTCTTCTAGAATGAGACATTGGCGACGCAATTGTGTTTTATGTTGTGAGAAAGCAAACAAAGCATGTACATGATACAAAGGAAGTAGATGAAGATCATGTTTCTCTAGTCATTTGGTCTCTTAAGAGAGAGGAGAATAGAAAAAGGAATGACGTTGTTAAGGATGACTATTCTGGTAGCCTGATGGTAAGGAGAGTTGGGGAGACTCCAGGTGTGGAGTCAACTGGTGTAGTCTTAGAATATTCTAAGTTTAGCATGAAAGTGGTAGAAAAGGAAGCCAAAGAAAAGGAAGATCAAAGGGATAAATTTTAAATGGTTCTCATAGCTTACAATGCTTTGGAGGGGGGTTATTGAAAAGGACATAATAATTGCACACTTAAGAGGCAAACAATTAGTTGTAGAATCTCCTCAGAGGATGATTTCCAATTATCTTGCCTAGCCTTCATCATCTATTCTTATTAAAGAGGTCCCCCCTTCCCCTATGCCCTCTAGTTATAGATTAGAAGCGGAGCTTAGCTTAGAAAAAGAGAAACTAGAAGCAGGGAGAAAGAGGTTAGAAGAGGAAAGCAAAAAATTCAGAAAGGCACAATCTATAGTGAATAAAAAACATGAGGAGAAGGCGAGGAATACAATTTTACAGTTTGTTGAGGGTATATAGCCTAAAATTCTTTATTTAGGAGGGGAGAGAGTAGTAGGAATTTTAGATTCTTTTGAAGAGGATAAGGCTACTCTGGAGCTAATTTTGGACACATGGATAGGGATGAAATCTGTTTTAAAATTATTTTATTCTTTGTCCAAGATGAAGGAGAATGTTGATGCTACAATAAATACTACCTACAAGTTTTTCAAATGCTTGTTAGATTTTTCAGTACGAAGGGTTAAGATTCAAGAAGATAAAAGATACTAAGGAGAGAATACTCCACAGTTTGTTTTGAAATCTTTCCCAACATTTTCAAAAAAGATGGTAAATTGAAGAGTAAGAGAAGGTGATTGGGAGAGATGGATGATGAACTATCTGTGAGAGTTAACAACATCATAAACCTTGACAGTACCATTTTGTTTGTTCAAATTGTGGAGACAATTGAGAATGCCAAGTATCATTTTGGGTTTTGGAGAAAGGAAGTTGGGCAAATGAAAATAGAATTGGATGAATTAAAAAATAATAAGATTGAAAGTGTTAACTTCCCTTGGCCCAATGATGAGGGTTTTTCAACATGGAAGGGCATATATACCCCAGATGAATCAAAGAAATAGGAACACCTCATTGTTCCTTCAAAAGGTGGTAGTTCTCCAACATCCTGAGGTGGTCAACAATTACAAACAGATTTTGTGCATAAAAGGATAAAGACAAAGGTTCCATTGGCAAAGGCATAATTTTTTTGAAGTTTTTGCAAAGGGCTTGTGGTCCAATGATAATTTTCCTATGAAATCTTATAACAACTCGGTTATTGGTTCTGTTGTATTTTTCTTTCTTTCTTGATGAGTCAATTTGTGTCTTTACTTAGTAATCCTTAGCTTGTTGCATCCTGGTTCATAAAAGGATTCCAAGATTTATATAGGTATAAGTAATAGGAATAAATATTGTACAAAGGATCGTTGAATCAATAATCAATCAATACTGAATGCAAGTTCTAGTCTAGACTTTTGTTATTGAGTTTTAGTTTACTGAGCAAACACTGAATGTACTGAAGCAATATTGATTAGTTAACATATAATTGGAGTCCCTTCTTTATGTTTAATTTTCTTCACGTGTATGCTTTGAATAATTTTTACCATAGGATTCGACACTCCTTAGGGTTAGGGTTGCATGACAATCTTTAAAACTATTCAAACTTTATATTATAGTTTTCATATCTGCATATTGAATATATGTGTGTAAGACACATATTCACTATGTGGTTCATTGAGGAACAATGAACCAAACTAGGTACACCCGCCTAAGTCTATGGAGCTCGAAGTATAGGAGGATTTAATCCTTGTTAGTTGGAATTTTACTTGATAGAATCATAAAATGGGTTGCATAGGGTCAAGCATTGCTGTTTTATATGATTCTGCAAGAAAAAGTACCAACAGTATATAAATTTTTTTTTTGGGGGAAAATAATCCAAAGGAATGACCAGTTGTGTCATTGGTTTAAATTGAATGAAATTATGAGAGTACATTATGGGAAACTTAACGAGTACATTGCTCAGGACATAACTGTTTATTCAAAAGAGAAAATTGTAAAACAATTTTTGCAAAAAATCTACAAAGCCAATGACAACTATTTGGCATCCAAGGAAATTCACAATTGCATCAATACCTCAGTAAAGACATCATCTATCATTAAAAACATGTGAAACTATGGGAAGCACAAGAATTTCTGGATAAGGGTGCAAAAAAGGTGAAGAAGTTGAATGGAAAGGTACATAAATTGATAGATCTTGGTTTGTTGAAGAGTGTTGACACAAAAAATCAATACATTGGAAATAATAATTTTAAAAATAAGATGGAGGAGAAAATGAAGTATGATTTAGACCAGTTTCCTAAGCACAAGTGAGGCAATTTTTTTGGATTACATCAAACCACCGATAACCTTAAATGCAAAATTGGATGAAAAATTGGTGTCAAGTTCTTCGAAATATGAATTGCTAAAAAATTTGCAGGTCACTTACCATACGCTACAATAAATTGGACTTCCATTAGATGGAGAGTGGAGCACCCTAAAAAAACTAACACAATGATTTCCTAATATGTATTGTATAGTTTGTATTCCCAAATTCTTTCCAGTTTTCTGTTTTTCTCTATTTGTAATTTCAGGGTCATTTGCAAAGGGTTTTGAAAGTTTGCATTGACTCTTCACGAGGGTAGATGAATTAGATATAATTTTGCATACTAATCACACATATTTGTGTATTGAATGAATTGTATGGTTAAATTTTTAAAGAATTATTGAAATCTCATGAAGTATAAATAAACATTACTCTATCAACAAACATATTATGTTGTTTCTTATTTTCCTATTTTTTGATTTTATGTATACTCTGTTATTTTTTTATTATAGTTCTATAAATGGAAATTTGAAAAATGTAATTGCATATCAATATTAAATGCCATTGACAGAAACATAAAATATCATCAACCATATTTAGGATTTTTTCATATGAATGATGAAATTTAGTAATAAGTTTAATAAATACCTAGTAATTGCTAGTGCTAAATCTCTTAAACTTGCCAAATCATCTCATCATCAAATTGAGAGCTTCCTTGATTCTTGTTTGTGTTTTCTTTACTCTACATACCTCCACTTAACTGTATCTCAAAGCTACCAGTACATGTGTCACTATCATTCATTTTTTCATTGTCAATTGTCCCACTTTGGTTTGAAGTGTTTCCTAACCCTCTTCTTTCACATTTGGACTTCCAGATTGCTAATGCCCTGTCATAAGGAAAAAATTGCACATCATACATAGATGTATATAGCCTCAAGTAATTTTCTAAATTCTTGTCTAGTTTGTTTCTTATATGATTTTAGGATCCCAAAGCACTAAAAACTATCCCATCCTCCACTGAACCCAATATCATGTTTTGACATAAATCAACAAGTTTGTAAAATTCTGATATTAAATCACACAAAATTTCACTCTGACCTAGAATTGTCCAAATATTTGTTACTAATCCCTCTTTGCGGGGGTTCTCTAGTTTTTAATATTGTTCCCTAATAGTAATTGCAAAATAGGTTGATTTCTCTCTAATCCTAATTTTATTTATCATTTGTCCATTGAATTTTACAAATTTGAAAAATGGTGATCAAAGTCGTCAGCTTCTCATGATAATCAGTTGGATCTTTGAGCTGCCAATATTGATGAAACACAATAGACATGGCTTCAAGTATATTCTCATGAGGGATTCATTATCTAATCTCTTTGGAAATAAAAGAGGGGATTTACTTTACAAAAGCAGTTACAAACTCAATGATCTTGCTAAAATTTTCCCTTGTAACACTTACTTATTGCTTCTTAGCATACTTTCTAGGTTCCGTGACCATAGAAATGTAGTGCATTGGATCCTAAATCGACATACACTAATACATAGCCCCCCCTTTGCATTGGTCTATACAAAAATATAAGGAATGTTCAAATCTGTTAATGCCTTCCACCTTATAAATTTTTCTTCAGATAATGTTGGTTGATAATGATAGAGATTATTGAGGTTCATGCATGTTATTTTACGTAGCTTAGAATATTTTTCAATATGCACAACTCTTTGCTCGGATTTTTTCACAGGAAGGTTCATTTACTCTAGCATTGGGACAAGACCTGCTAAAGTTAAGATTTTCTCTATATGACTTTGTTGGCATTTGATGAATATGATCTAAGTTTTGATCATGTGATTGTATTGTGGTGTTGTCATTTCTGGAAACATGATCTATTGGAGGCATGGGATCTATTTTACCAATGGTGTTAAAGGATCAAATTGGAGAATTGACTAAGTGTTCAGTCAACCAAGAATAAGACTATATGTAATGTACAGACAACCATATTTGGATTTGGAGATCAAGTTAAGGTGTTTGGTCATGCATTTATCATCTACATATGCATTTATATCTATATCGACAACTGGATCAGTTAGATTGAATAAATTGAGAAAGTTATTGAAGATTGAAGTGACACTGGCAGGGAGAACATGAGTCAGGCAAAGTGAGTTTATTTAGATTAGCTAACCGGTCAATTTAGTGTTATTAAATGTTTTATTTACAACTTGGTTAATGCTGTGTTGACTTTATTGAGTTGACCAATGCATTTTGGCATGATCAAATTTGATTTTTAGGTCGGTGGATAAAACATTTTTTTGGAAAAGGCCTACTTGGAAATGTTGTTATAAAAGAAGGATGAAATCAAGTTTTAGGTTAAGTATTGATGTTGCGATATGTGATTGTGATTGTGTAAAGATGAAGAAAGGAGAGTTGATGTTTAAGGATACATAGTGATCATAATTGAAGTGGATATGTTAGACAAGAAGTATCATAATTAGATCATTCATTCTTGGGTCTATCTCAAGGCACCCTAACAGGTTTGCAGGTCAAATAATTTAACAAGGTCACTCATAATAGGATTAGAAGGATATCTAACAGGATATGGAGTATAAATCCTCTAAAAAGGTGACTCTCAGAAGGAGTTTGTAATCCCTTAACAAGGTAGTTCTTAATAGGAAATGTATCATCTCCTAATCGGGCTAAAGATAATGTTAATCAGGTATACCCTTAGCAAGGTGTTTGTAAATGATCCTAACAAGTTATATATCAATGGTGCACTAGTGAAATTTGGTGGGTATCATTCCCACATGTGGTTTTATCCCTCTAACAAGGGTTTCCATGAGAAATTTTTTGTGTCTTGAGTTTACTTTGTGTGAATGTTTTATTTTCCAAGCTTCTATGTAGTGTTTTATTTTGCATGTTGGTTATTATGGAAGCTATTTGAAAAGTGTTTCAAATTTTTGGTTGGATTGATTCACCCCCCCTCTCAGTGCCTTTAAAGACTAACAATTGGTATAAGATCTTAGTTCCCTTGAAGAAGTCTAACATCTCGGGCAAGATCCTTAGGGCGAATATGAAGGGTTTGTTGAAGCATAAGAGGCAACTCAAAGAAGCTAAAATGATCATTGAGGCATTGAAGAAAGAAATGAAGCAGTCAAAATATAAAAGACAAGAGCTTTTTGCACACTTAAGTGAGAGTCAAGACCACAATGAGAAATTGTCTAAACAAAGTGGATCTGAGAAATCTAAAGCAGCCCTAGAAGCCATGGCTATGGAGATTGAAAAATTGCACAAACACAAGAAAAACCTTAAGAGATATATTGAAGCCCAATCAATCAGAATGTGTGAAGATTCAAAAGCAAGGAGATCTGCAAAGGATGCAAGGAAAGTTTCAAAACATGCCCTAAAGGACAAGGATAAAACACTAAAATATGTAGAGGATGAAAATTTCAAGTCAAGACAAGAAGTTAGCACATTGATTGAGCATCTGCATGATACAAATGAATAAAATGAAAAATCACTAAATGAGAATGAGCAACTAAAAGGAGAGTTGAAGACTACTAATGATCTGCTAAAGAAAATCAATAGGAGTACTGCAAAACTTGATGAACAACTAAGGAATCAAAGGAGAAAAGAGACCATAGGGCTTGGATATACCAGTCATACTACTTTTGAAGTTGGTGAATCTTATGGAACCAATGAGATCAAGAAAGAAGGAAAGTACCCATCAAAGGTTAAACAAAGAAATTTTGGTAAGAAATCTTACAAACATGTATGTTTCAATTGTCATAAGGTATTTTTGCAACTGCAATAAGTATGGACATACTGCTCATGATTGTAGATCTAGATCCATTAGTATCTTTTATGGTTACTATTACAACAATAATAAACATGGTCACAAAGTTTATGAGTGCAGGTTAAGAGTGAACTCAAAGGTCACCTGTGAACCGGGAAAGACCTTACCGAAGGGAGAGACAATTAAATGTCACATGCTCAATCTATGGTAACTATGGATGCATGGTTCTGAATTGAATAATGAGGTCTACAAGAGGTAATTCTAGACCATGGAGATCAACTAGCATGACATGTTTTCATTGTCACAAGATTGGACATCTAGAAAGGAACTACAGGTTAAGGAACCAATCGATAAACCAGTCAAAAAATCAGAAAGAAAAGAAGATTGTGAATGTATAAGAGGTTAGGAAACAAATGAAAAAAACTTGGAAGAAGAAGGAAGATAGTAATACGTTAGATGGATCCACATCTTCATCAGGTGTGGAGAATTCATCATCAAACTAGGCCTTCATGTGGCTTAGGGGGAGCAAGTATTGTTGAATCCATCTTTGAACCCCCTGTAGGTGTATGGTAAGATCTATCCATTTTTTAAGATGCAATAAGGTATTTTGGAGTGTATAATGAAGCTTTGATAAATTGCATGGTGTTTTGATCATTGGTAATGAGTTTTTGGGTCAATCATTGAAAATGTAAATTTTATCGGTAAGTGTATTTAATATACGAGTACGAAGGTAGATAAAAAGGATATTTTGGATTTCATTTTCACCTTGCACATTTTGAAAGTTGTTGTGGAGAGAAATTAGCATTGTTTGAGCCATTTTCAGAGATCCAAGTGATAAGGAGAGATTGTTTTTATTGATCTAGAAGAGAAAATCAACCAGTTGTTGTCGTGTTCTTCAACAAGAACCCTACTTGTGAATTATTTAAGGTATTTATCTGATATCTACATTTGTGGTTGAAATTTGAGATGGATACTCCTAATTTAATCAATATCACTAAGAGGACAGGACCAGTTTAAGAAACATATGTTCAAATCAATGGAAAATGACCTAGCGGGTTCCCTAACTAGCATGCCCTATGGTATTATGAATATAGAGGATGTTAGAGCATTTATTCACTATAATTTGGAAGACTTAGGATCAGGGGAAATATATGAACAATATAAGAAGTTATGTGATGATGACTTAGTTTTGAAGGATGAGCATAAACACATCATCGATAGAGGTTTTCATCATGCAATCAATTACCCCTATAAATTTAAAGATGATCAGGCCAGGTGTGTTCTAAGAAGAATTCATGACTAGTTTATATGGCTAGATCAACCACATAAAATCACAAAGGAAGAAATCTATGTTATAAATGGTCTATGTGCAATTGATGATGTGCCCATTATTTGCACCATTCCTAAAGAAGAAGTGATCAAGTTGGAAAAATATAGGTGGAATGGTCGTGCAATGACTGTGAACGATATAAAAGATGAAGAGGTGAAGTGTGCACCTATGGTTATTGGCTACAAGGTGTACCACTCTAGCCAGATGAATAGTGTTGGAAAGTTGAACTCCTGAGGATGCATGACCTATTTTGTGTTGTCATCATGGCAACAAAGTCATACTAAGTTTCTGTCAAAGATAACTTAGAAGATAAAATGACTAAGTATGGAAACAGGGTAGATAGAGATATACAACAATCAACACATCAACACACGTGTGAGACATCAAATTAGAGTATGCACATTCACATATATGTTCTATGTGATGTCTACATACTAAGTCCAGACATGCATGGTACGACATGATAGTACAGAGAAGTTACAAACAAATCAGTACACCAGCAGTCCAGAAGACAGAGCATGGAAGCCGACTAGTGTTTTGATCAGCGTGAATTATTTTGTTATGTAACGGCCAAGCACCTTTGATTATATGATTTTAATGATGTAATCAGTATTTTTGTAAACACGCTTAAGCTTGCTTGCTCGAAAGTGTTGTGTATTATGTTTTAGGGCCGACCATAAGTCTTGTTTTGGGTCGCGTCTGTACATATAAGTATGTAATGTAAAGTTATGTTACAAGTGTTGAATAATATGTATGAGAAAGATATAGAAGAGTAGTATGATGAAGTCAGTATGAGATAAAGCTCTTCAAGAGAGTAAGGGCATTCGCGCATACACGGAACTGATCAGACAACAGTGTCATCACAACAATTCACTTTTGATATAATGTATATCAACTATCAGAAGGTTGTAGCCTTCATCTTATTGGGCAGTGAGCCATATACCTTTAACAGGGTTTTGTAAAAGACTCCTAACAGGGTTAGACCTTTAACCAGGTCATTGTACTAGCATTGCAAAGACTGCTTCTAATAGAGCAAAGGAACTTTAACAGGTTCATTATACTAGTACAATATTTGTGGGTACTAATTCCCACTGGGGTTTTCCTCTGATCAAGGTTTCCCCGTAATCATATCATGTGTTATAAGTTCTTATGTTAAGCTTCATTGAATGTATGTTTAAGTTGCTGAAATATAATAAATAGACAAACACTGATTCACCCCCCCTCTCAGTGTTTCTAACAATTGGTATCAGAGCTCTAGTCCTCTGAAAGAAAGTTTAACCACTTGAGGAGATCATGGACTCAGCAGAAGAAAAACATTTGAAAAAGAATCTTGAAGTAGCTTTTGAAGATCTTGACAAATCTAAAAAAGAAAATGAAGAACTTAGACTAAAAGTTGATGGCTCACAAATGCTTATCAAGAAATTGAGAAAATATTTGAAAGATTGTTGTACAAATGATTTAGGGAAAATGGTCAAAAATATCAATGAAGAGAATATGTCTCTGAAAGATAAAATTGAAAATCTGGATGAAAAACTAACAGACAGTCAAATTGCTATTAAAGAAAAGATCAAATAAAGCAAACAATTAGAAGATGAACTCTTGAAAGCAAACATGAAAGTCTTGGAATTGGAGAACATAAAGAAGAAGATGGAATCTGAATTAACATAAGCAAATGATAAGATTGATAAAATCCACACAAGTTCTGATTCACTTCAATCTTAACTCAATGCACAAAAGCTAAGAGGCAACACTACTGGTCTTGGATACAGTGTAACACAAGTTGAAGTAAATTCATTAGAAGAAAGAAAGAAAGCACATGAAGAATCTTCAGAAGCAAAGAAAATTGAAAATGTTGTAGAGATTAAAATAGATCCACCTAAAGGGGAAATCAAGCAAGTTAATAAAACTTGTTATGCATGTAACAAACATGGTCATTTGGAAATAGATTGCAAAGAGGTAAGACCTTTCAATGGTTATTGTTTCTCCTGTAATAATTTTGGTCACTGTGTTATACATTGCAGAACAAATCAAAGAAATCAATCACAGCAAAATCAGAGAAGAATGAATAAAAAAAATCAGGGAAATCAACCTCAAATAAATATGCAGAACACTACATGTTAGATATGTAACTACAATGGACACACAACAAAGTAGTGCAACATGATGAACAAGAACATCAGACCTCCTATCATTTGTCACACATGTGGAAAGGCTGGACACATCTCAAGGTTTTGTAGATCCAGAACTCAAAAGCAAGAGGATCCTAAGAAATCACTATTTGAAGAAGAAGGAGAAGTCAAGTTTGTTCAAGAAAAAGAAGATTCAAGAAAAAATTGGGTTGAAGTAAAGAAGGACAATGATGTTGACAAAGTAGTTGATGCATCCATAGTGGATGCATCCTCTATTTTTGGTTGAATAAACCTTCTTGGTCTTAGGGGGAGCTATTCTAGCTTAGAACCCCTGCACGGCTGGTATATTCACATCTGAGTATGCACCTATGAAATTATGTTTATGATCATAGTTGGATGAATTATGCATACACACATTATCTATAATGCATTCTAAATGAAGTTTGATATTCATTGTGAAAACTGTGTACGGTTGCAAACATTAAATGTAGTAACTTTTATAAAAATATGTAAGTCTTCGATCATCTTTACATTTGCATTTGAGATCACAAAATTTGGAGAGAACAGGAGCACTGAGCATCAAAGCACAGAAGCATAACAGATTTGGTGGTTAAGAAGCACGGTTAAGAAGTTTGGAATGGAACCCTAGCAGTCACGTCATTTCAAAATTTTGTGAAACCCTATTTAAGAAATCATCAAGTATGGTGACTCCAGTTGTATTTGATATTGTAGAGAGGAAGAGATTTGTATTTAAGAAGCATCCATTCAAATCCATACTAGATGATGTGGAAGGAGCTTTCTCCAAAACCCCGTTAGGAGTTGTTCACGTAGAAGACATCCGCGCATACATTTATTGTAAAAAGGAAACAATTGGAGGTAATAGTATAGCCACTCTCATGGATTCAATGATGAAACCAAACTATTCATTCAATGATGAATACGTGCACCTCACAGACAACCCTATCTTTGAGTATTCAAATGCATATGAATTCTACGAACCAGAATGGGTTAAAATATTGTTGAGCAGGATTCATGATGATCTTTTTTGGATTGGTGAAGTCCTCATCCGTATTACTGTAGACCTAATCCACAACATGACTGGACTTCCTAATACTGGACTAGTTCTTCCTACTAGGAAGGATGTCAAGAAACAAGTTGATCAAGCATGCCTATCCAGAAGTGACAGGCACGACATGATAGTTGATCATATCAAGGAAGAAGACATAAAGCTTCTAACAATGATCCTTGGTTACAAGTTCCAGTATGAAAGCAAATTAAATAATGTGTCAGTAGCCACAGTTCTAGTAGCTATCAGGATGGTGAAGGATAACACTCATTTCAATCTATGTGAGATATTGCATGGTCAATTGATGGACAACATTCAAGTTATCAAGCATGACAAGAACAAGACATTCAGGTTTGGGTCTTTGATTATCTACTTTTAATTCCACATTGTTGGTAAGGTTGCTAATCTTTACCTAGATAGAAGCAAACCTACAATGTCTCAAGTTTCACTACAAGTTACATTAGAGAGTAGTGCAAATGATTCTATGGACATGGACATCAAATCTTTCAGGATCAAGATGCAGAAGGGGTTCAGGATACCTAAGAAGATTGTTGAAAAGTATAAGGAAACCATATGCTTCATGGTAGAAACTGACTGCACTTGCATGGAGGTAGTTGAGCTCAGAAATAAATGGATTCATCCACTTGGGTATGAAGTGGAGGAACATGTATTGGAAGGATATGCACAGGTCCTTTTTTCGGCGCCCAAAGATCCCAATGAGCCTAGATGGGGCACTTACAGAGAGAAGACTAATGCAGTTGATTATGTATTATACAATACTGATAGTAAAAGGAAGACATCTAAGATTACATCTAGCATTCTAAAAGTTCATGGAATCACTCAAGAAGATCTTGACAAAGATAGAAAAGCCAAGATATCCAAAGAACTTGAGAAGACTGATGAGATCTAGAAGAAGAATAAAGTAGAGAGCACCTCTACGCCCTCTACCACCATTGACCTAGACTCATCTCCACCTTCTATACCAAGCAAGAAGTCTAGAGGAAGGAAGAAAGCGCCCACAAATCACCCATCCTCAAGGAACACACGGATCAAAGCAAGGAAAACTCAAGCTCCTCCTGAGGTAGGATTCATACCTAGTCTAAATATCTTGAAGAACAAGATTGTAAATGAAGGGAGACTAGACACACTTTCTAAGGTCTATGACAAGTATCAGGAGAATGATAAAATTGAGATACATTCTATGATCATCTCTCACATGATCAAATTTAAGAAGTTAGTTCTTGAACTCAAGATAGTGATACCTGATAAGTTATGGAACATACTGGAGATAATGAAGAGACATGCAATTAAGGAAGATATGAGGATAAGAGAAGAAAAAATGGATAATCTTCTCCCTTTATGCTCACATGATGAGAAGGCAATTCTATTAGATCTGGTGAAGCTTCATTTCAAAACCAAGACAAGAACTCTACAGATTATGAACAAAGAGTATGAATAGATAGGAAAAGAAACTGAAAAGGAATTTGCACAAGTGTTTATGGATAGACACATGTATCCATCAATGGTTCCTACAACAAAGGTAACTCCAGCTCCTCCCAAATAGGTTACAAAACTAGTGATTCAGAGAGCACCTATGATAGGTCCACAGGTTTCAGTGCCCTCAATGACAATAAATTTTGATATAGCAAAAGACTCAGAAGATACTATAGTGATTGATAATATCAAGATATCCATGACAACATCTGACAAAGACATGGACAAAGTTGATAAAGCATTTGTAAGAACTGAAGAGATGTGCACTGATGATACATTTGTACAAGAAGATGAAGTTCCCTCCAATGATAAAATAGACTTGAATGAAGAAAAAGATACTCAAGATAATGAGACACCAATCAAGGAGAAACCAGTTAAGAGTGAATGCATGGATACCAGTCAAAACACTATATTCACTCCATCCACTTTACCATCTACTTCATTATTGTCAAGGTTAACTCCTGATTTAGCAAGTCTAGATGCATGGTGAGAAGAGGACTTAATGAAGATCAGCGTGCTAGATATGGAAAAGGTAAAAGAAAAATAGGTTATGAGGAACCCTCTTTTCTTGGAGTCAGTTAACATTCTGAATGATTTAGTACCTGCAGATAAGAAAGTAGCCAAGATTCAATCAGTTGAAGATGTCGACAGTATTCTAAAAAGCTTCAAAACACACTTTACAGACCTAGTAGACTTTGCTACTAGAATTGAAGAAGATGAATATAAAAAGGAGAGATTGCATGAATTGGTAAAGAATTTTATCTTAGACTTAAAATATTTAAAGATTGGGCAATCCATATTGAAAGAATTGGCAGCTAAGGGAAAGAAGGTTATAGCTAACTGCATGGACAGAGTGAAGATCACCTCTGAACATATCAAGAAGATAGAAGAGGCTAAGATCACGGTGGACACTATCAAAAATTTAGTTGAGACATCTACCCAGGACATGAACATATGTAACAATGTCTATCAAGGTCAGTTAAACAAAATTGAAAAGGCTAAGTTGGAGATCAACAAGATAAGAGTCAGACAAACTTAGTTGAGAAACTCTAGCAGTTCTAAATGAGAACATAAAATAGATTGATGCTACCATTGTGACATATGATCAAGGTCCCTACATAGATTTGATAAAGATGGAGAAGCTGACATATGCCTTATGCGCGCATCTTCAGACAGTTGATGCGATGAAAGTATTTTGGCAGAAAGAGATCCAATCTCTTCAGATTGTGTACCCTAATGTTTACATGGAGTAAGTATGTAGAAGACTTAAAAGTTTTGTACACCTTTGTCATTAATGTCAAAGGGGGAGTAATATAGAATGTGTATATATGGGGAGCAGTGTATGTATATATTAAAAAGATGCTATGATATATAGCTATTTTTTGTTAAGTCATTTTGAGAAACTTGGCCACATTCCTTTGTTGCCATAAATGACAAAGGGGGAGATTGTTGACAAGTTGACTTCCTAAGGATGTATGACCTATTTTGTGTTGTATTCATGGAAAAAAATTCATACTAAGTTTCTATCAAAGATAACTTAGAAGATAAAATGACTAAGTATGGAAACAGGGCAGACAGAGATATACAACAATTAGCACATCAACGCATGTGTGAGACATCGACTCAGAGTATGCGTGTTCAAATATATGTTCTATGTGATGTCTACATACTAATTCCAAACACACATGGTACAAAATGATAGTACGGAGAAGTTACAAATAGATCAGTACACCGACAATCCAGAAGACAGAGCATGGAAGCCGACTAGTGTTTTGATCAACGTGAATTATTTTGTTATGTAACAGCCAAGCGCCTTTGATTATATGTTTTTAATGATGTAATTAGTATTCTTGTAAACACACTTAATCCAAATTACTTAGAAATGTTGTGTATTATGTTTTAGGGCCGACCATAAGTCTTGTTTTGGGTCGCGTCTATTCAGGTATGAACATATAAGTATGTAATGTAAAGTTATGTTACAAGTGTCAAATAATATGTATGAGAAAGATATAGAAGAGAAGTATGATGAAGTAATTATGAGATAAAGCTCTTCAAGAGAGTAAGATAATTCGCGCATACATGGAACTGATCAAACAACAGTGTCATCACAACAATTCACTTTTGATATAGTGTATATCAACTATCAGAAGGTTGTAGCCTTCATCTTATTGGGCAGTGAGCCATATACCTTTAACAGGGTTTTGTAAAAGACTCCTAATAGGGTCAGACCTTTAACCAGGTCATTGTACTTGCATTGTAAAGACTGCTTCTAACAGAGCAAAGGAACTTTAACAGGTTCATTATACTAGTACAATATTTGTGGGTACTAATTTCCACTAGGGTTTTCCTCTGATCAAGGTTTCCCCGTAATCATATCATGTGTTATGAGTTCTTATGTTAAGCTTCATTGAAAGTATGTTTGATTTATGTTTAAGTTGCTGAAATATAATAAATAGACAAACATTGATTCACCCCCCCCCTCTTAGTGTTTCTAACAAATAGTATACCCGGTAGTGCTATTCATACAACCCATCTGATGATCAAGGAAAATGAAGACTATGATTTGGCTGAAGCTATGCAAGAGAAACTACTGATGAATCTAGAAAAGATAAAAAAAGGACAAGAGACAAAATTTCAAATATGGTCAGGTGATCATGTATTTGTTTTTCTATTTCCAAAACATGTTCTTTTGTATCATTAACTTTGCATGGTCGATGGATACTCCAAATTTCAATCAAATCAATAACAATATCAAAATCTTAGGAAATGATTTTATTGGCAAGGTATGGGGTTTCTTTAAAGAATTTTAGAAGAAGATACATGAAAATGAAATGATACCATATGATATCATTGAAAGGTATAAGTATAATATTTTCTTCATGGTAGATACAAACACTTGTTTGATGGAAGCGTTGAGCCAAGGACGTCATGGGTGATGACGTGGATGGAGACATTTTGGCTATATATGCAGAGAATTTTTTGGCTCAACCGATAGATCCAAAGATTCCAAGGTTTGGGACATATCAAGAGAAGTCTCTTAAAGTGAACAATGATTTGATGAAATGTGTTATTGAAAGAAAGGTGAGAAAGGAAGTTGAGAAATTTATGATTCGGAAAGGTTTCACAAAAGAACATATTGAGAAAGAAAGAGCCAAACATGTTGTAGAGAAAGCTAGTTCATCTAGTGCAGCAAAAGATTGTGATGATGTTGAAGTTGTTGTTGCAACCGGTAGTACCCCAACCGATCAAAAAACTAGAAGTTCCACAAGAGTCAAGTAGGAGAAACATTCTCCTCCTATCAAAACTACAACAAACAAGGAGACACAGAAAAAAAAAGGTGACAGGTAAAAGGAAGAAACAAAAGGCAAAGATGGTTAAGAAAGTTGTTGATGAAGAGAGTGAAGGGACAAAATATGAGAAAGAGAAGAAGGAAATCAAGGAAAAAGGAAAGAAATACAAGGTGGTATATTCCCCCACTACTAAAATTGTTAAGTCTGAATCTAGTAAGGTAGCTTCTATCAATGCAATCATTCAAAATATTAGTAAATTTGGGATACTTTTTGGAGTTAATAAGTATTATCACTTACTTGATGAGGGAGATTAGAAGAAAGATGAGGATGTTGTAATTGCAAGCATGGATAGGATAAGCCAATTTTTAATCCAACTACAAGGACAAATTCCTAATGCCTTATATTGATGCAATATGGAAGGAAACACTTATAAAGCATAAGTAGTTAGTAAAGTATTCTATACTAAGCCTTTTACTTGACTCATATGAAGAAGAAATAGAGGATATGATTAAAAAGGTAAGACCTTTATTTAGGACTAGAACAAGAGTTACAAATCTATTAGCTGATGAAATATTTACTATTGACGATGTGAAGATCACACTTGTGGAAATCATAGATGAGATGGAAAATACATGTGATATCCCTACCATGGAGATACAATATGAGCACATGGATACACGATATAAAAAATAATAACATGAGAAACAAGATGTACATAGGGAACAAGAGGAAGAAGAGCCAGTAAACATAGGTACCGGTTCGTCTATGACTGATGATACACAAGATATAGTTTCTATAGATGATAAGAAATAATAATAAGTAAAAGAAAAGGAGGTTACATATGATGTTATGCAAGGAAAATAGGAGCAAGAGGAGGAAACTATAGAGAAGGAACATGACCAAGAAAAAGGTAACACCTTCCTCAGAATCCAAGATGAGCATTAATGAAGATGATATATTGATTAAGGAACATATAGACCTAAGAAATATGAGCCCCGAGAAGATGATAGACTTTTATATGGTTCTCAAGTCAAAGGCTAAAACGGAAAGGGTGAATAAAGAAGCACATGCGATTCTCACTGCTAGAGATATACTTTCAAATTTACTAAGAGATGTGAAGTATGATGAGATTGCTATATCGATAGAGAAGCTAGCCCATTTGGTCATTGCTACCAGCTAGGTAATGAAGATCTTAGAGGATGCTGCAACTTTGTAAGAAGATAAGGACTATGAGAAGAAGATATTAGATAACTTAGCACAGTCAATCATTTCAGACAAATTTTTTTTTTGCTTTGGTTGTAAATTGGGTAAAGGCTGCATTAAATGAAGGTGGTGAGATTCTCAAATCTATCTCTAAATTTTCCTAGTTCTTGAAAGATTTAGAGAGGTCTAAATATGAAGCTCAGCATGAGCTTAGAATTCTCATTGAAAATTTTTATCCTATACATGAGCATTCTACTACCTTTGGTGTTGTTGGTTGTATTTCCTATTTTTGCTAGTTCTCCTGGTTCCTTGTCCTGCTCTCTATTTTCTGGAGTGCTCAATTCAAGTATCTCTCGTGCAAAGGGCCTTACCCATGTCATGTTTTCAGGTTTTCAAGTCTAAACCTAGCTCATTATGCAAAAACCCTAAAAACCCTAGGCTATCCAAGTGTTAAACAATGAACAATAAACCCTAGGTCACGTCTTATGTTTCAGCGTTACTTTTTTCATTCACATAAGGCATGTGTTTCAATTAAATTGCCTTGTCGCTATACCCCGAGCGAATATTCCATTTGTCTTCCCGACTTTTCTTTTTCCTTGTGTCGTGTAGTCTCGTTTAAATTTCAAATATTCATTCAGTGTTACGAGACTCAGTGATTTATTTTATGTCGGGTAGTCGCAAGATATCCATGTTATAAGGCTTTATAAAGAAGGGACCCACAGCTTAGTCGGGTGATCGCGGAAGAAATTAAACAGTTATGAAAATTTCTTCAGACTTCGCGATTACTTCATGTCGCATTATCGCCAAATCAAGCCAAAGCTAACAGTTAAGTCAGGCCTTCAGTCGCGTGGTCTCAGAACAGAACAGCGGTTAAGAGATTTCAGCTCAGACTATGCGACTAACTATCTGTGGTTTACAGTAATGCTTAGTCGGGATGTCGCCAAAGCAAGACGATGACTCAGTTCTCCAGTATGCAATAAGTGAACCAATGATTGAGTGACATCTGTCATAAGGAAAGTGGGTTAACGTGTGGTCGCCATAAGGATAAAATGGATTCAGCAACTTTGAGACTAAGGTGCTTTGTCTTCTGTCGTGATGTCTAGAAATAATTTAAGGGCATGTAAGAAATATTGAGCGATTAAGCGACAACCGTCAGATGAAAGAATCAGAAGATCCAACGATGGTCGCGAAGTCTGAGAAGAAAGGTGCCCCAAGAGAAAAGTCTTCCCGACTTGGTGATTAGGGTATGTCGCGCAGTCGTCAGAAGCGAAAAGGGGGCGCTTATGAAATGTTAAGGTAATGTTGAATGCTCAGGGCTTATATCCCCCGACTGGGCGACTAGGCATTGTCGCGAAGTCTTGAAATAGAAATTAAACACTCAGAGACACGGAGATAACCGTAAAGGTTAATGATAATGGTTAGTCGCGAGGTCTCAGAAAGAATGGTGAGTTACTGTTAACTATGTGCGACTATGATTTTAGTTATGTCGCGTGATCGCTAGATGATCACTTGGGTCAGCCAAAGTTAAGAAAGCACATTGTCGCCAGGTCTGAGATGGAACCATGGTTAATAACAGAGGCCCATGACAAAGAGACTTAATGCAGTCGCGTAGTCGCCTGATTACAAGACCTAAAAAATGGCAACAATTTTTTTGATGTGACAGAGTAAATCTCTCAGCAACCAATCACAGGCTCGTATTTTGATTACTGTGCAATAAGAGTAGCTGAGATGTGAGACAGACAATGAATTAGAATGTGACATGTCAGCTCTCTTAAACGTTATATGATTTCTCTGAGGATTCATTTTTGAAAATTTAATTTTCTGTCAAGCTCAGCAACTACGGCTAGGTTTTTCAAGTTCACAGCATGGCAACTTAATGGCAGAACTGATGTTTTTGAATTATGAGTTGCGTACTCTGAATGAAAGCTATAAGGAGTTGATGGTGCATTCATTCTCATTCACCGTGCTTTCAGTTTTCAGAGCCAAGTTGCTAATTTTTAGAAGAGTGATATTTTGCTCAGTTTGCAGTGTATCCAAAGTTGATCAGAGAATTCTAAATTGTAGGAGATTGTGCACAGAACAAACAGATGATATTTGAGATAGATTTGTTTCAATATCGGTAAGGAAAAAGAGATTCAAGGTGTTGCAAGGATGAGCAGAGCTGTGAGTGTTGCTTCAACAAGTGGAGCAAGTGGAGAAGAACAGAAAGGAAAAGAAAGTTTCTCTGATGAGTTTCTTCGTCTCCTGCTAGGTTCAACACAGAATAAGAAGGCCGATGCTAATGTTCTCCTAGATGAGTACAAGAACATTCGAGATGCTGTGACCTCGGGCACAACAGGTTACTCCATTTTCACTTACTTCTATAAAAATTATGATAAGCCCATCCCAGTTTCAAACCCTTGGACATGTGGTCTTGCTAGGTTACTTGTTCCTAATGTTTTCTTAGATGTAGACCTATTTCTAGACCTAGAAAATCACGATGATGCCCTGACAAAGACCATCAAAAGGGATGATGGCACTGCCTTGCTAATTTTAAATAGGAACTCATTCATGCAAGCCTTTGGCTTATTTAGCACCATGTCTACTAAAATTGACATGACAAGGCAGGAGAAGAGGTATAGTTCCAAGATTGGTATTGCAAAAGGCTTATTACAGAAGCATATGTTAAAAGAATTGAAAAATTACTTAGGTCCTATGGTTGAGCCCTATCCATATTATTACAAGGACCTACACTTGTACATTAAGTATAATGCTTGTGCCCTGTGTAGAGTGCTAGGGATTGATAGAGATGCATAGAGAATCAGTGCTGGCATCTTAATGATGGTACTAGACCTGCAAGAGGTGCATTCAAGTACCAACTATGATTACATACAGCATATAATTGACGAAATGCATGAGGGTTTTGTTGCAACCCAGAAAATATTAAAAAACCCCAAGGAGAAGGAGCCTAAATTCTTGCATTATTCAGTCCTGATGCACCTTCTCTTATACTTAAATTTTGTAATCATGGATGTGCATAACTTATCTCCTCAGAGATTCTATCAGACA
>MU225222.1:1882469-1915557 GCA_018584345.1 Thuja plicata
TGCATAAGGTGACTGGTTGTGAATTACTATCAATGATGGATGGTTTTTCAGGTTACAACCAAGTTCTAGTCAAGGAGTCAGAGCAATATAAGACTGCATTTACTACTCCTTGGGGAACATATGTTTACATTAGAATGCCTTTTGGTCTGATAAATGCAGGTGCAACTTTTTAGAGAGCCATGGATGTTGCTTTCAAAGAGTTTATTGATTTATTCATGGTTGTTTACCAAGATGACTTAACTGCATATTCTAAAAAGGCTAATGATCATTGTGATCATTTGGGTAAAAATTTTAATAAAGCATTAGAATATGGTGTTTCATTAAACCCTAAGAAATGTCATTTTGTAGTTAAAGAGGGAAAATTGCTTGGGCATATAGTGTCCAGGGAAGGGGTAAGAATAGACCCTGAAAGGGTAGAAGCAATTCAAAAAGTAGTTGCTCCAAAAAATTTAAAAGGTGTACAATCTTTCTTAGGAAAGATTAACTTTGTCAGAAGATTTGTAGCCAATTTTGCTGAAATTGTCAAGCCCATTGTGAAGTTGTTGAAAAAGGATACTAAGTTTGTTTGGAATGATGAGGCTCAACAAGATTTTGAAAGGATAAAGAAGGCAGTGCAGGAAACTCCAGTGTTGAAATCTCCAGATTACACTAAGCCTTTTTCCTTTTTTTCATTTGCATCATTTCATACAATTGCTGCAATTTTGCTTCAGAAAGATGAGCAAGGATTTGAACACCCCATAGCCTTTTATAGTAAATCCTTGTAGGCTGTAGAACTTAACTATGAAATAATGGAAAAGCAAGCCTATGCATTGGTAAAGGCTGTGAAGTCTTTTAGGCCCTACTTGGTGTGTGCCCATGTGCAAGCCTATGTTCCACATTCAGCAGTTAAAGATATTCTTACCTAGTCAGAGGTCACTGGTAAGAGATGCAAATGGATTACAAGGATTCAAGAGTTCAATCTGGAAATGAATATCACTAAATTGGTAAGAGGTCAAGGCTTGGCCAAGCTAATGATAGAGGAGAACCTGGATTTAGTGCAATCAAATCAAACAAAAGAAAATGGCCAAGCCATTACCAGTATAGATAGGCAACCATATTACACTAATATTGTGTTCTTCCTCAAAAATGCTATGTGTCCTGATTATCTATCTGATAATCAAAAGAGAATTTTGAAATTGCAAGCTCAAAGATATGTTTTGATTCAAGGAGATTTGTTCTGGAAAGATAAGAATGGTGTTCTATTGCTATGTCTGGACAAATATCAAGCTGAGAAAGTCCTAATTGAGATGCATAAAGGACAGTGTGGAGGTCATTTTTCTACTAAGACCACTGCCCATAAGATTTTAAGGGTAGGATATTATTGGCCTACCCTTTTCAAGGATACTTACATGCATGTTAGGAAATGTGAACCATGTCAGAGGTTCTCCAATAAACTAAAATTTGCAGGTGCTCTATTGCTTAACCCAGTGAGTACTGAGGCTCCTTTTGCTGTATGGGGCATTGATTTTATTGGTGAATTTCAAGAAAAGTCTAGTGCAGGGCACAGTTGGATTTTAGTTGCCACAGATTACTTTACTAAATGGATTGAGGCTATCCCTACAAGGAAAGCAACTAGTAAGGTGGTTACTGAATTTTTGTTGGAAAACATTTTGACTAGATTTGGTGTGCCCAATAAATTAATCACGGACAATGCTATGAGTTTAAAATCAGAAGAAATGACAAGCTTCTGTGAGCAGTATGGGATTACAATATCATATTCATCCCCATATCATCCACAGGATAATTGACAAGCTGAATCTAGCAATAAAAACATATTGAAGATACTGAAGAGAACTCTGGAACACAACAAAAGGACATGGCATACAAAACTGAGATTAGCTCTTTGGGCTGATAGGATAACACTTAAGAAGGCAACTGGTCAATCACCTTTTGAGTTGGTGTATGGTTTACAAGCGAGGTTACCTATTAACAACTTATTGCCCATTTTCCAATACATACAAGAGGAACATTTAGATGTCTCTGACAATATGCAAAATAAAATGATGCAGTTGAATGAATTGGATGAAATAAGGAGAAATAGTCAGAGAGAAAATATGAAGCTACAACAAAAAATGAAATATCTTTTTGACAGGAGGGCTACTGAGAGAAAGTTCCAAATTGATGATTTAGTTCTCCAATGGAATACAAGGGTAGAGGATAAAGGTAAGCATAAGAAGTTTGAGTCTTTATGGCTAGGACCATTCATTATTACAGAAAAATTCAGCAAAGACTCATACTTGTTGTAGAACATGGAAGGAGATCTTTTTGAGTTGCCTGTGCATGGGCAGTTTTTGAAGCCTTTCTTTGAGTAAAGGTTCAAGGTGCACAAGTAAGTTTGTATTATATTCTCCTTTCCTTGTCCCTTGTTTGTAAATACTGTACATATTTTCCTTTCTGCTTTAGGGTTTTGCTCCACGAGAGGTGGTCTGCAACCAGAGATTCTGTGGTTCTTTGTCATAAACCTTATTTAGCCAATCCGCATCAGAGCCACTGTTGGTTGTATTTCCTATTTTTGCTAGTTCTCCTGGTTCCTTTTCTTGCTCTCTATTTTCTGGAGTGCTCAATTCAAGTATCTCTCGTGCAAAGGGCCTTACCCATGTCATGTTTTCAGGTTTTCAAGTCTAAACCTAGCTCATTATGCAAAAACCCTGAAAACCCTAGGCTATCCAAGTGTTAAATGATGAAAAATAAACCCTAGGTCACGTCTTATGTTTCAGCGTTACTTTTTTCATTCACTTAAGCCATGTGTTTCAATTAAATCGCCTTGTCGCTATACCCTGAGCAAATATTCTATTTGTCTTCCTGACTTTGCTTTTTCCTTGTGTCGCGTAGTCTCGTTTAACTTCTGAATATTCCTTCAGTGTTATGAGACTCAGCGATTTCTTTTATGTCAGGTAGTTGCAAGATATCCATGTTATAAGGCTTTATAAAGAAGGGACCCATAGCTTAGTCGGGTGATCGCGGGAGAAATTAAACAGTTATGAAAATGTCTTCAGACTTCGTGATTACTTCATGTCATGTTATCGCCAAATCAAGCCAAAGCTAATAGTTAAGTCAGGCCTTCAGTCGCATGGTCTCAAAACAGAATAGCGGTTAAGAGATTTCAGCTCAGACTACACGACTAACCGTCTGTAGTTTACAGTAATGCTTAGTCGAGATGTCGCCAGAGCAAGATGATGACTCAGTTCTCCAGTATGCAGTAAGTGAACCAATGATCGAGTGACATCTTTCATAAGGCAAGTGGGTTATTGTGTGGTCGCCAGAAGGAGAAAATGGATTCAGCGACTTCAAGACTAAGGTGCTTTGCCTTCTGTCGCGATGTCTGGAAATAATTTAAGGGCATGTAAGAAACATCGAGCGATTAAGCGACAGCCGTCAGATGAAAGAATCAGAAGATCCAACGATGGTCGCGAAGTCTGAGAAGAAAGGTGCCCCAAGAGAAAAGTCCTCCCAACTTGGCGATTAGGGTATGTCGCGCAGTCATCAGAAGTGAAAAGGGGGTGCTTATGACATGTTAAGGTAATGTTCAATGCTCAGGGCTTATAACTCCCGACTGGGCGACTAGGCATTGTCGCGAAGTCTTGAAACAAAAATTTAACACTCAGCGACAGGGAGATAATCGTAAAGGTTAATGATAACGGTTAGTCACGAGGTCTCAGAAAGAATGGTGAGTTACTGTTAACTATGTGCGACTATGATTTCAGTTATGTCGCGTGATCGCTAGATGATCACTTGGGTCAGCCAAAGTTAAGAAAGCACATTGTCGCCAAGTCTTGAGATGGAACCATGGTTAATAACAGAGGCCTGCGACAAAGACACTTAATGCAGTCGCGCAGTTGCATGATTATAAGATCTAAAAAATGGCGGCAGTTTTTTTGATGTGACAGAGTAAATCTCTCGGCAACCAATCACAGGCTCATATTTTGATTACTGTGTAATAAGAGTAGCTGAGATGTGAGATAGACAATGAATTAGAATGTGACATGTCAGCTCTCTTAAAAGTTATATGATTGCTCCGAGGATTCATTTTTAAAAATTTAATTTTCTGTCAAGCTCAGCAACTACGGCTAGGTTTTTCAAGTTCACAGCATGGAAACTTAATGACAGAACTGATGTTTTCAAATTATGAGCTGTGTACTCTGAATGACGGCTATAAGGAGTTGATTGTGCATTCATTCTCATTTACCATGCTTTCAGTTTTCAGAGCCAAGTTGCTAATTTTCAGAAGAGTGATATTTTGCTTAGTTTGCAGTGTATCCAAAGTTGATCAGAGAATTCTAAATTGCAGAAGATTGTGCACAGAACAAACAGCTCATATTTGAGATAGATTTTTTTCAATATCGGTAAGGAAAAATAGATTCAAGGTGTTGCAAGGATGAGCAGAGATTTGAGTGTTGCTTCAACAAGTGGAGCAAGTGGAGAAGAACAGAAAGGAAAAGCAAGTTTCTCTGATGAGTTTCTCCGTCTCCTGCCAGGTTCAACACAGAATAAGAAGGCCGATGCTAATGTTCTCTTGGATGAGTACAAGAACATTCGAGATGCTGTGACCCCGGGCACAGCAGGTTACTCCCTTTTCACTTACTTCTATAAAAATTCTGATAAGCCCATCCCAGTTTCAAACCCCTGGACCTGTGGTCTTGCTAGGTTACTTGTTCCTGATGTTTTCTTAGATGTAGACCTATTTCTAGACCTAGAAAATCACTACGATGCCATGAAAAAGACCATCAAAAGGGATGATGGCACTGCCCTGCTAATTTTAAACAGGAACTCATTTATGCAAGCCTTTGGCTTATTTAGCACCATGTCTACTAAAATTGACATGACAAGGCAGGAGAAGAGGTATAGTTCCAAGATTGGTATTGCAAAAGGCTTATTACAGAAGCATATGTTAAAAGAATTGAAAAATTACTTAGGTCCTATGGTTGAGCCCTATCCATATTATTACAAGGACCTACACTTGTACATTAAGTATAATGCTTGTGCCCTGTGTAGAGTGCTAGGGATTGATAGAGATGCATAGAGAATCAGTGCTGGCATCTTAATGATGGTACTAGACCTGCAAGAGGTGCATTCAAGTACCAACTATGATTACATACAGCATATAATTGACGAAATGCATGAGGGTTTTGTTGCAACCCAGAAAATATTAAAAAACCCCAAGGAGAAGGAGCCTAAATTCTTGCATTATTCAGTCCTGATGCACCTTCTCTTATACTTAAATTTTGTAATCATGGATGTGCATAACTTATCTCCTCAGAGATTCTATCAGACATCACCAAATCCTATCCAGTTTTGGGTCAGGGTTTGGAATTATACTTCCAGGGAATGTGACTACTATGCCTTCCAGAATTGGATTGTGTATCCAATTATGCAGAGTTTGGGGACAAGCAGGACTAGAGTCCCTTTGAAGATCATACAATTGCTCAGGCCCTGTGAGTATTTAGATAATTGTCCTGGAAATCATAACTGGGGTGATTTCTTCTTGGAGGAGAATTTCACCATTATCAGGGTATATGGGTGTATTCACCCACCCCATTTATTGCCTTATCATATGCCTGCAAGAGTAGCTACTATGGAATTCAATTGGCAGTTGATGTTAACAGACAATGAGCACTTTGCACCGCACAAAAAGGGGACTATAACCCCTAGGCAGTTCAAAATTATCAATTTTACAATTGGTAAGAATGCTATTGATGAAGTGGGTCAATGGTTGGAGAAGTACAGAATGGGAGTAGCCCCTTATAGGTACATTGACCCAGAAGGCTTCATGGCAGGGGTTAGAAAATTGTATACTCCTACTATCCCTAATACCAATGTTCATTGTGAGTGCATAGAAGAAGATTCAACAAAGAACCTCTTGGATGAAGATGACATTCATATGAGAAGACTGAGAATCCAGGAGTTGCTGAAGCTACAAACACAAATAAAAAGAAATGGGTTGTCCTTTGGGGGTTTTTACCCTGATCTCCCATATTTTGATAGGATTAAGCCAATGATAGACAACTACTATGTGCTTGTAGAGAAATTGGATACAGTCCTTAACAAGAAAGGTGCTCAGTCACTTGAACACTCAGAATCTGAATATGAGAGTGGTGATGACAGTGATTATGCACATCCTCCCATGAATCCTCCACCACAACAAGCCCCAGAGTAAGAAACGGCTGAGATCCCATAGTTGCAGGGAGAAGAAGGACATATTATAGATCTAACAGTTGCTACACAGCCAGATGATATAGAATAACCTGCTGCAAAGAGGCAGAAGTTGGAATTAGGACAGCCTTCAGTGGAGGGCCAAAGTAAGAAAAAAGACAAGGCTAAGGCCTTAGTACCTGGCACCAGGTTATATGATCATAACCTAAGAAAAGCAATCAGGGAAGGCAAGAAGCAATGGCCTAACCTAGAAGATGAAGTTGAGGTACCACTCAGGGCCTGTGTTGATGAAAGATTGCTTCATCAGAAAAAATTCCTAGATGATGACAGCTTTGTAAAGACAGAGGAGTTTAAAGACTTCCTAAGGTGGCACAAAACAGAGTAAATAAGATCCCAGTTAACTGTGGATGGAAAAGAAACAATTACAAATGAAGCCCTAGTGGCCCTACAGAATTATGATCCTGAGAATGAGGATATCTCACCTGAGGATGCCAGGAAGATGGTGCTAGGAAGTGGGATATTATTGGCTGAAGGATGGGATTTAGCATCCACATTCATTATAGATCAAATCAGAAAGCAACCAGACCTTAAAATGGTTAGCAAAGTCCAGGTAGGAGAAATGATAAAAGGATTTGGGTATAACCAAAAGTCTCAGGCCTTTGTAATGTGGAGCCTAAGCCCAAAAGAACAGAAGCCCCAATTAGTAAATATTTAGGAAAATATGGTGGGGAATCAGATGGTGTGGTCTGTACAAAATACAGGGGACTTAGAAATCTCCCAAATTATGACACACTGGGCTCAATTGAATGAAGACAAGACAAAACAATTGTTTGAAAGGTATACTACTCTGTTGGAAGAAACAAGTGCATATTCTAAGGATAGAGACATGTGCCATATACAACTATACCAGAGGGATCAGCTGATGAAGACATTGATAGATGAATTGGAGGCAAAGCCTGAGGTAGTATATGTGCCTGCACAACCACCACCAATGCAGATTGAAGATAAGCCTAAGTCAGAAGAGGCTATGGAACAAAAGGTGGATGAAGAAAAAGGAAATGCAATAGCTTTAAAGGAATTAAAAGGCATACTACAACATAGGATTGAGATTTTAAAAGACAAAGCTGATGTTGTAGTCAATACATATAATAAGCTGCCAGTATTGCATACTGAGGTAATGGGGTACCTTGCTATTCTAAACCCTTACTTCACCAAATGGTCTACTAGGGAAAATTTGTTTGAGAAGTTGTCATCTTTACAGGCCATAAGACTAGATTTTCCTCCAATAGTCACAGAAGTTGAAGATGAGATCAAAAGAGTAAACATTGCTCTCTCATTCTTCAAAGTAAAATTGAACCAGATAGAGGTAAAATTGAGCCTCTTTTCAAGTGATTTCAATAAGTTTGTTCCCTCCTTAAAAGGAGATGATGACCAAGTAAAGGCTATAGATGCCTGGAAGAGTGGGTTTGACACCAAGATGTCTAGTGAAGAGGCTTTTCTTTTGGGAACTGATGTTGATATAGAAGGATTCAATAAATTATTGGATGAGGCCTTCAAAGCAGAGACTGATATCAACAAGTTCCTACTTGATGTCAAGAATATCATTGATGCTAGATGGGACAGGCAAAAGGTGCAGGTATAGAGTACTCAGGACTTCAAGTGGCCATTAGATGATGAAGTAAAGGCTTGGGAAGTCATGAAAACACCTAAGAAAAAGAAGCCTGTAGTAGAGGAAGAAATTTTGGACGATGAGTAAGGTGAACACTTGGCATTGCACTGTTCAAAGACAAGAAGGACAGTTATTACAAAAGGAGGATGTAGGTGAGTAGGCGAGCACAACTATTCAGACTCAGCATAAATAATACTAGCTACCATCTACAAATTTGATTGTAGTCGCCAGATCAGGAGAAGAACAAGAAATATCTGTTTATACCTTTTTGACTCATTCCTTTCACCGCTTCTTCTCTCTCTTTCTTTTGTCTCTCTTGTAACTTTAGGGTTAGGTTTTCAAGTGACCATCCGAAGCTTGTTGCATCCTTAAGGGATTACAAGATGGTCTAAAACCTATATATAGCAAAAGAGTTGTAATAGTTAAGGGTCTTTTTTTATTGAAATTTTTTGGAAAGGAGATAATATATCATAGAATTCAGATCTTCTGGGTTTCTGTCTATCTTTTGAAGTTGTATAATCTTTCATGTATGAGAAGCTGGATCATATAAATAATATATAGTGCAATTCTACTCTCTTCCATTGTTGTCTCCTTTTTCTATATGTATGCTCTTGTATGTTAAGTTTACAAGGTATTCTGAAACATTCTGGTTATTAGGTAACTATTTGATTACTTGCAAGTTTTTTTTAAGGAAAGAACTAAGTTTTGTAAGCAGCTTCAGGGAGCATACTGCTTTGTTTAAGGATTTGATACAATAGTTTTGAGGTGACAAGGTAATTTGTAAGGAAGCTTACCTGAATTGTATGTGGGTTGTAAGGCAATCTGATGTATTTTGTTTCTATGAGATCTTAGCTTATATTTGACTCTATAGCCCAAAGGATAGGCACTGGTTCAAAAAATAGTCTGATAATCTATCTTTGTCTAAGTTATTCCAATATATCAAAACCAAATCAATCATAATACTTTGTTACTAAGAACAAATAAACTGAACTCATAAGGACCTCTGTCAGTAGGACACTGTCCATATTATTGATTCCTTGGAGAGTGAATCATTAGGTTATCCCTCCTACAATAAAAGGAAGAAGGATGAGAATCCTTGTATCACTGGTTCTTGTTATGCTTACAGCCATGGTTTGTATGGTTATATCTTGCATTTGGTTATGCTTGGTCATTTGCAAGGTGATTTATAAGTTGGTTTAATAAAATATACATAGAAAATCAGTGTGCACATCAACAAATACTGTGTAAACAACAATCTTAAAAGGTAAAACCTGCCTGAGTATATGTGGAGCTCAAAAATGAAGGAGGACCTTATTCGGTCCTTAGCAATTAGGCTTTTCTTGTCTCTGAATCAGTATTAGAAGGCATAGTGTTCAAGTAGTTATTTCAAGCACTGTGATTCATACAAGAAAAATCCCTAACATGTGCTAAGGTTAGAAACATAAATCACAAGTTGAAATCATATAGGAATGAGGAAGACAAGAGAATAGCTAACTTAATAGAGTTGTAGAGTTTGTTTATCCCAAACTTAGACATTTTGCAACATGTTGTGAAGGAGCCTGAGAGGGCTCTAGTGTTTCCAGATGTGTGCACAATTGATGGTTTAGAAGAATTAGCATCTTTTATAAGTGGACAAATTTCCATTGTGGAGATTTTACTGAAGACTTGGGACAATGATCTACAAATTTTGAAGGGTAACTAGAATGATGTTTTTAGTAGAATGTAGCTAGGTTTTTCTACTCTTACATAAATAAAATTTTGACACTTTTTGTAATACCTTTGTCATTGTTGTCAAAGAGGGAGTAGTGTAAATAAGTCTTAAATTTGGCTAAGTCCGTGAAAAATGCAATGTAATGATTTAGGGGAGTAGTACACATGTTTTTCATTTATGCATTAGCTAAACACTTAGCAATTTTTTTGAAGTGTTGTTATCAATGGAAAGGGGGAGATTGTTGGAATTTGATGAAGATGATCTGATTTTTTATCATCTGATTGTATTATGGTGTTGTCATTTTTGGAAACATGATTTACTAGAGGCATGAGATTTATTTTACCGATGATGTTGAAGGATCAAATTGGAGAATTGACTAAGTGTTCAGTCAACCAGGAAGAAGATAGTATGCAAGGTACAAGCGACCAAATTTACACTTGGATATTTATTTAAGGTGTTTGGTCATGCATTAATCATCTATAGAGGCATTTATAGCTATATCTAAGACCACATGAGTTAGATTGTAGAATTGAGAAAGTTATTGAATATTGAAGCGACATTGGTAGGAAGAACATTAGTCAGGAAGAGTGAGTTAGTTAGATCAGCTAACCAGTCAATTTAGTGTTAGTAAATGTTTTATTTATGACTTGATTAATTTTGTGTTAATTTTATTGAGTTGGCCAATGCATTTTGGTGCGATCAGATTTGATTTTTGTCGGTGGATAATTTTTTTTTGGAAAAGGCCAACTTAGAAAAGTTGTTATAAAAGAAGGATGAAATCAAGTTTTAGGTTAAGTAGTGATGCTATGATAGGTGATTGTGATGGTGTAAAGATGAAGAAAGGAGATTTTATGTTTAAGGTGATGTTGTGATCAAAATTGAAGTGGATCTGTTAGACAAGAATTTTCATAATTAGATCATTCATTCTTGGGTCTATCTCAAGGCAAGCCCTAACAGATTTGCAGGTCAAATCCTTTAACAAGGTCACTCCTACTAGGGTGAGAAGGATATCTAATAGGATTTGAATCATAAATCCTCTAACAAGGTGACCCTCAGAAGGATGTTTTAATCCCTTAACAAGGTATTTCTTAACAGGACTTGTATTAGCTCCTAACCCGAATAAAGATACTCTTAACCGAGTATACCCTTAGCAGGGTGTTTGTAATTGCTCCTAACATGGCAGATTTCAGTGGTGCACTAGTGAAATTTGTGGCTATCATTCCCACATGTTATTTTCTCCCTCTAACAAGGGTTTCCATGGGATAAATCTTGTGTCTTGAGTTTACTTTATGTGAATGTTTTATTTTCTAAGCTTCTATGTAGTGTTTTCTTTTGCATGTTGGTTGTTGTGGAAGCTATTTGAAAAGTGTTTCATATTTTTGGTTGCATTGATTCACCCCCCCTCTCATTGCCTTTAAAGAATAACACACTTAAACTATGAAGCAAGTCAACAACTTTGTCTACTAAGTGGCGATGTTCGTACATTACTCTAATCAAGGATGGATATTCTGAATAAACTCGATGTGCTGGTCCATACAAAGAGATCCATCTAGTATCAACATCCTTAAGAAGCTTTCTCCCATCAATATTCTGTCAAAAAAAAAAAATTCCAAAAAAAAAATTGGAATTCGACAGAAGTATGAGTAGAGCTCTATGACTAAATCTTCAACATTTGTTACTAGAGTATACTTGCTCCTAATTTTAAAAGCTAGATTCATTATGTGGGTCATGCAGTGAACAGAAATCATGTAGGGTGAACAAGAAGTTTGTAGCTTTATTCAAAGACCATTCCTTTGACCTTTCAAAATTGAAGTTCCATCCACTATCGTACTCTCCTTCATTTTAGAAAAAAATAGTAGATGAGGTTGGCAGATATGATTTTGTACAGTATAAATATGCATGCATACCCAGGACATATTATCTATTTTTGTAACTTCGTCTAAAGACAATGTAATAATGTTTGACTCTTATTTTTTCCTTTTCAACCTTAGCGAGACAACTTGCCCATACCCATCCACTATTTACTGACCAAAGAGTGTTAGGAACTTTCAAAAAGTATAATAAAGCACTCATTCCTGGGTAGTCTATCATAGCTCACCCTCTGCTAAAAATATATTTAGAAAAAAAGTTATTTGAACAAAATTTCCTAGTTTTTCTATAATTTCTTTTCCAAAAATAGCTTTAATAGAACCTTTACATTTAGTAGGCTTCACCTATCTTTTCAAATGCACATTATATTCTAGGGCATTCTTAACATGCCAACATTGCCAGGGATAACTTTAAGAAACCCCCTCCTAGGAAAATGTGTAAAATCCTGGCAAATCGTACATTAATTTAGGGGAAATTTTTTCTTGATGATGGCGATTTCTTTTTCCAAATTAGGAAAATAATATAAAGGTGAAGGCAAATTTTTTTCTTTTGAACTAAAAAAAATTATAATATATGAGGTGAATGATTTTATTTTTAAGGGAAAAAAATATTTGTACTAGCGAATTTTATGTGTCATTTGAAATTTTATTTATTTTATTGGCTAGTCTATCGTTAAATATGGAAAAAATAAATATTTTATTTGGTGATTTTCAAAATATGGGACTCGTCAATGCATCATGTGGGCCAACGCCAACTAATAACTTGTTTGTAGATTAAATACATTGGTATCGATAAGCACAAAAAGTTACATCGACACGCAACCTCACAGTAACATCCATCATTTTATAATGTTAAATATCTTATTTGAGACCGTTTGATTATCCTAGATCAATGGCTAGAGTTTAATTTCGGCCCAATTTATTGAAGGAAATAGAGTTATCCAAGAAGTCACCAGAATGATGACACATATCAAATTAATCTCTACCTTAACCATTATCTAATTAATGGAAATCATGTAATGACATCATTATTTACACATATCAAGTCTTACATCTGTTTACGTGGACGACTGATAATATATCACAGTTGTCGTTAATAAAAGAAATGTTTCATCACTGACACTAAATCTTGCCATTTCTAATTTCACACAGTCATGCATTTAATATGAAATATTTACAGAATTCCGAAGACAAATGAACTAATTCCACATACTTGTGCATATTTAATATGAGAGATTTAAAGAATTTTGAAGGAAAAATGAATTAATTAGGTTAGAGAAAGAATTGAGGGCTATTTATAGATGATCTACACTTCTTTCTTCTTCAATTATCCTTTGGTTTGGGTTTGCCTTTGCTAGTGCTTGAAATGTTGCCTCTGGTTTAGGTCTTTAGGCTATGCCTATATAATTTCAGATATTCTAGTTATTTTTTGAAGATGGACACTCGTATCTATTTGATAAGCACATCTGCATAGGAACATAATGCTTTTTGGGCCCGGTCTCAGACCAAACCCTTGAATCAGTTTGCAAGGAGTTTGGACCCTTAACAAATGAGGCTGTGAGGATGGTGCTGGGTTGTGAATTTTTGGAAAACGTCGATAAGTACCGAGTTAACACAAACATTACGTCTTATTTTTTGGAATCTCTTATGGACCTTGAGGGAGAGAAGGTGGATATGCTCCTTCTGTTAAGGAACCTATTCAAACATGAATTCTTGGGTGACAATGTTGAGGTTACCGTTTATGGACAATTAGGGGTGGGGATCCCTTGGGCAAGTGATTTATGCAAGGTTTTTGAGTCAGACCAATATGTGTCCATTCAACCTTTTCTTTTGAACCTGGATGTTCAACAGTTGACATGCCATAGGAAATGGGTGTAGATTGGTAGGGATTTTCTTCGCAAATGGTTATGTTGGATGACTTGGTGGACTAAGGATGGTTGTATGAATTTATAGAGCTTATCATCTCTGGAAAGTTCTACTTAGATGGAGGGGAAAATCATTAGTGTTGTGTCCCTATGGTCTCCACCTGAAATTTTGAAATTTTCACTCTAGTAGGTTTTGTCTTTAAAGTTTGGTAGGTACATCAAGTCTCCAAGTCCAAAATTCTGAATATTGCGAATTTATAGAAAATATTAATGAAAAGTTTGCAACTTTATTTCAGTTTGATTATATGGATTTAATTGTAAAATATGTATGTGTGACATATGTGATTTTATAATTTGTGAAACTGAAAATGAACCAAACAAATGTTAATGTATGACAGTATGTTATTTATTTAATAGTAATAACTTAATATTACTTAAATTTTGCATGTATAATGTCACATGTGTGACTGTGCGATTGCTGAATTGTGAAAGTTTAAAGTAGTTATTCTTTAAAAGTTAAAATAAAACTAAAATCTAAAATTAGCAAATGCCAAATGGAAATTCATAAAACATCTAATAATTACAATTTTTGGACTCCCAATCACGTTGAGTTAATATCACCTCTTTGGTAGCAGAGTTGTCCGCCATCACTGGCAACTGCAAGTGGTATGTACATTTGGCAACTGCACGTGGTATGTACATTGTACTATAAACTACGAGCATTGATACCATCGACACGTACCTTAAACCTATTTTTTTAGAACCTTAAATTGTAAATGTATTAATTAAGACCGTTGATTGATCGTAGATCAATGGCTAGAGTTTTATGTCGGGTACAGTTTCTCAAAAGAAACTAATTTTTGCAAGAAGTCTGTGGAATGGATACATTTTGCAAGGTTTCCATGATAAACTGCAAGAAATGAATGTCTTGTCAGAGTGACAGTGATATTCTTTAGCCATCAGGCATGTTACACGGTTTCCAAAATTATACTAGTACAAACTATAGTTATTAGTATAGTGACTATATTAGTAATTTCCCACACTCGTGCATCAACGAGAATGATTTACCTAAAGATATGGAAGATATGGAAAATGTCTATTAATAGACGTTCTTGCTTTCTTCTTCATAAATTTCAATTTTCTTTTTCCTTTCAACCTCTGCCCTCTGGTTTTAAGTTTTTAGATCTGTGATTCTGTAGATTCGTAGAATTTCAATTTTTTGTGTGTAGTTTGAAGATTTAGGTTTTTAGTTTATGCCCTAGGGTATCGAGGCTCTACAAGTAGAGATGGACACACCAATTAGGTTGAGAACTACATCCACTGATGAGAAAAATCCCTTTTTGGGTAGGACACCAGACAAAGTTCTCACTTCCGTTTGCAAGGAAGTGGGCTCTTTCATTAACAATAATGTGTTGATGGTGCTCGATCACGAGTTCATTCACAATGAGAAGAGATACTGTGTCAGCACGGACATTACGTCTCACTTCCTGGCATCTCCTCTCAACCTCAAAGGAGAGAAGGTAGACATTCTTATGTTGTTGCAGAATTTTTTCAAGGATCAATTTATGGTGGATGATGTCTAAGTTGTTTTCTTTGCAGAACCGGGGTAGGGTATCCCTTGGTTTGATGAAATTGAAAATCTTATCCAGCGAGGCAGCAATGTGGAAAAGAAACCCTTCCTACTGAACCTTAATGAAAGGTAGCTGACGCGACATCGAAAGTGGGTGCAGCTGGGGAGGGACTTCCTATGGAAGTGGTTTCACCTAGATGACTTCGAGGAGACGAACTACACCCAGCTTGACTAATTCAGGGAGATTATCCTCCACAGACAAATCTTCTCAGACAGGGATGGAGATTAAGAACCTTAGTGTTTCTATTCTTGAAACAGGGTTTTTGCATTTCATTTTGTATTTTTTGTTTTTTATTATATGATCAATCAGTGCCCTTGTGGAAACAAATATTGGATACTTCCCATTTTGTAGGGGTTTACGGTGCGACTATAGTCTAAAGTTAAACTCTATAATTATAAAGTATACTATAATATTAGTGATGTAAATTTTCAAAATAATTAATGAAAATTTTGTTGTTCGACTCTTAATGAATGATAATAGATTGTCTGGACTCTCCACTCTATAATTTTGTTTAAATTGCATAATTATTGTAATTTTTCTATCTTCCTCTAAAAATGAGACATGTATTAGTGTGTGAGATAATAGATTGTCTCCGTAATTTTGTTTAATTGCAATTTTGAAAGAAATCTAAAGACTTTACTATTGATAAATGATAAATAATAAATTATATAACCATTCACATTGCCAAATTGATGTGTGAATCTGTGATATCATATAATATGAACCAAAAAATGTAACAATGTTTAATGTATGTGTGTGATTTATTTAAGAGTAATAACTTAACTTTTCCATGTCAATGACAAATGTATTATCATTATGTGTCATGTGTGCGACTGCAAATGTGGAATTGTAAAATTTTAAATCATTTTATAAATTATGGGTAGTAATAAATTAATAAATAATTAGATAGTTATCTGTGATTGCAATAATTTAATTAGTTGTTTTTATATTAGACAGTTTCAATATTTAATTTAATTTTAATTTAATAAACTTTTGGCATATGGTGTTAGGTGTAACTGTATTTCTAGCGACCGTTGGATGAGCAAAGATCAATGACGTACGGTGTATTTGGGCCAAAAGGGAAAAGAAACCCCATTTTTGCAATCCTATTTCAAAATCATGACACATGACAACTCACACAATCGGTGTCATCTGATAAATATAATTCAAAGTTTTTTCATTTATTTCTTTAACGAGACCCGCTTCACATGATAGTGACTACCAGCGACCATTGAATGAGCACAGATCAACAACGTGCAGTGTATTTTAGGCTGAAAGTAAAAGAAATCCTATTTTTGCAAACCTATTCTGGAACCATGACATGTGTACACTCTTTCAATTAGTGTCATTCGATGACGACTAAAAGATAAAGGAAGATTAAAAGAAACCAACGACCATTGGATGAGCACAGATCAATGATGTGCAGTGTATTTCCGGTCAAAAGGGAAAAGAAACCCCATTTTTGCAAACCTATTTTGGAATCATGACATGTGTACACTTAGCTAAGTTTAATTAAAATAATAATTAGAGTAAAATAGTAACTTAACATTTAATAAGTAATAAGCTCAATTTGACCGCAGACCAAACAATTAAGTGACACATGCCCTAGTGGCCTCAGATATCTGGAGAAGCAATAAAAGTTAACATGAGTGACTCAATGATGATTCAGTATTACTCATGATTGTACAATTTTAACCTAAATTTTTATATTTTTAGTTCTTACTAGTATACTGTATTGGAGATTCAGAAAGGGGTTATGACTTCTAGGTTGAGGATTGAGGAATGAAACAGAGTCTCTCAACTCTCTGCCCACTCATAGTTTGCACAAATTGAATTTTTGGGTAAAATCCTGAACACCCATGTCCTGCCCTTTAAATTTTCCAAATCTAGTGGTTTACTATTTAGATTGTAGTCATATAATTAGGGTTGAATTTTCAAACATGCCTGTAAATTATAGTTATCACTTGTGTAGAATTTTTTGAATTTTCATACAAGTAAATAGTAATGCTAGTATAACACGGTCCACGATGGGAAATACAAATACCAAGAGTATGAGTAAAGGGTAAAGAAATGAAACAGAGATAATAGACTTCCACAAACTCGTTAAAACACTAGGTTTCACTGAATTCCATGATATTTTTTATCTTGTAATCCATGGAAATAAGGGAATCATGGAAATTAGATTTGCACTTGTAAATAAGTGGAAAGATCCAATGAAGGATTCAAATTTTTTTCCATTTAACAACAAGTTAAAGGTAAAGACAAAAAAAATTGTAGCGTGGGTTGTAGGGTCAGCACACATGGTGTTACCTCAAGTATTCCCTTGTCCAGAAATTGTCATGCTCTACGCTGAAAATTATGATGAAAATAGAAAATCAATTGTCAATAAAATAACTCAGGAGGAAATTTTTTTGATAATAGAGACTGAATTTTCTAGTATGTTGGATCTAGGGCTTGAAGCACAAAAATCAAATGTGCACATTGACATGGGAAAGCTAGTAGAGAATTATGAAAAAATAGATGCAAAATAGAAAGATACGTATATCAGAGAAATAACAAGCAGTTCTAGTCTAGATCCAGATCATAAGCCTCCTTATGATTATGATATTTTTGTGCAAAAGGTTCAGGATAGTATTTCCTTGCTAGCATTTTTTTGGGATTGGATAGTAACAAAGAAGTGGGTGCCAGTATTCTTGAAATGATTTTTCATAATCATTATGAAAAAGAACCAGTAAAATATAATTTTACTGAGCACACTATTCATTACATGCAAGAACAATTACTAATGATTAAAAGAGGTTCACAGAAGACATTTAGGTTCACAACCTACTTGTGCTATCTTATTTTAGCAAAGCATCATGAAATATTTCAGACAAACAAGCTTCAAAGCCAGGTCCAAAATGCACTATATGAATGGACACCTGAGATAAGGATGAGTGATAATAGAAGGAACTACAAAAATTTTGTAGACTTCTTTTTGGCACCAATGTATTATAAAATTACAGTCACTCGGTTGCCTTTATTTCCTGTGTCTTGTAGAGATTGCATTCAACTTGGAAGTCAAATACAATTGGTTGAATAGTACTTCATGGAAGACTACACTGTGTTAAGGTTTTACGATTTAGCAATAGAACCCTACAAACTTCCAATACATGTTACAAAGAGGGTATTTGCATTAGAATATGTCCCACAAATGGAGAGCACAGATGTACTCTTTAATGGTCAGCAAAAGAAAATGATTTTTCCTTCCTTGCCTTTCTCATTGGGAGGGTTCACATTTAAGAGAAAAGGATTCAAAGTGGCAGAGTCTTTTTTTCAATTTTTCACTTTGTTGTTGACAGTCACTGGTAGTATGATCCACTAAACATAATTGGAACAAATATTAGAGTGAATGGGATCTCCACAAGAAAATTTGAACATGAGAGTATGCCATTCATAATAAAATATAAAAACATGGAGTCCTGGGAAGATGTCAAAAAAGAGATGGAGAAATACGCTGCTGAAAATAATATTTCTATACAAGAATTGTCATCACAAATTATGGCATTGCACAAGAAGAAAAGGAAAGTACATCACATGACATCCTACAATTTCTACCAGCAAGCTACTCAGGTATCTACAAAAGCTATTTCAAACAACCTAGCTTTTCAATGTAAAGATGATAATTGGATTGCAACCAAAATTAAATATTTTTGGGAAATGAAGAATAATCTCGGCGAGCCAAAGACCTCTGCAGATCTTTATGATCTAGATGAGAATGAAATAATTAGCCATTTGTGGAATGCAGAGCATCTTGGTCAAGCACATCCTAGCAATTATAATGATCAAGATACCGATCTTGATGGGTGGGATTCTGTGACAATTTCTATGGGATTTAGTGCGTCCATAAAAGAAAAATATGGCAAAGGGGCAGAGATGGTAGAAAAAATGGGTTTTCCAGGTAGTGGTGGTTTGGGTCCCACAAGAGAAGGGAATTGGTATCCAATTGCCACACCCTCTCCACCAAAACATGGTAGGACACCAGTAATTGGAGGTTCATTAGAAAAAGGTACTACTCAATCTCATACCATTCCACCTTCATTTGTTCCAGCTTCAAATCTAGTTCCACCTTTTCCAAGCACTCAGATTCAATCTGAATCAAGTGCCACTCCCACTAGTGGGGATGGCATGGGTAGTACTAGTGGTCTAAAAAGGACATTACAACTAGACATGATATCAGTGGATCCCAGAGATCAAGGCAGTGTAAAGAAGCAAAAGGTTATGACAACAATGCCAATGGTGTCTGTGACTATGAGTCCAACAATTGCCACACCTTCAGGAAAAAACCCTCTGAACAGTCCAAATACTCCACTTGTAATGGGTTAGGGTGTTACTATTACTAATCCTCATGGTGCAATTATTAGAATCACAGGTGGAAGCTTGTACATATCTGCAAATTATATTTCACCTTTCAAACATTCAATTGTGTCATAAAACCTTGATTTTTGTTACAATGATTTTGTAATTAAATTTGAACAAACAAAAAATAGGAATAGACAAAATACTAAGACATTGAAGAGGGATGCATTTTCTGCATCTTGTGATGCATAACCTGCATCAAATAGGTTATTTCCCACATATGACCTAAAGAAATAAATGGAGTTCATGGTTCTTATGCCCCTAGCTAGAGATAACAATCCACCAGAGAGTCAAATAGATCCATCTGGATTTCAAGTTAGCACCCTCCAAATGGATTTATCTAAAATTAAAAATGTGGAAAAGATAAATGTCAAAAATGACCAACCAACTGGTCTACAGTTCAATGATGAAGTTGGAGAAAGAGAATAGAAAGCTTCAGGGAAGAATATAAATGTTACAGGCAGACCTGGAAAATGAAAAGGCAAAGGAGAAAGCAATAGATACAAGGTGTAAATAATTAGAGAAAAGGATAAAAAATTCATCCTCTAAGGAAGCAATTGGGCATCAAGAACATATGGAGGCATAACTGAAATTAGTGAGGGAAAAATTTGGAAGAGAGCAATAAAAACCTTGAGGATGAAAAAGCCTCTTCTTTAAATTTATAAAAAAGCGTGGAGAGTGCAGCACAAGTAAACAATAAATTAAAGAAATAATTGGAGGATGAGAGGGTAAAATAAAAATAGTGGGAAGAGAAAGAAAACTAGTGGGAAGAGGAAGCAAAGAAAATAAAAAAATAGAGTGAACACCAGTTGTCAGAATTGAGAGAAGAGCTAAAGAAGGCAAATAATACAATTAAAACTTACGGAAATAGCTTGAATGACCAAATGAAAAATACACTCAAGCAAATAAAAAGAGACCTTTGGGGGAAAATAAAGGTGACTGGTAATAGGTTGTGTGATTGGTTTGAATTGAATGAAAGTCTTAGAGATGTTTTTGAGAAGCTCAAAGAGCACATTGAGAAGAACAAAAAAATTTGTCAGAGAGAGAAAACTGTAAAACAGATTTTGAATCAAATCAACACAACCAATTATAGGAATTTGGAAAGCAAGGGAATTGATGACCATGTTTGTGCATCAATAAAAACAACCTCTATCTTTCAAAAATGTCAGAAACTAAAGGAAGTAGAGGAAACTCTTGCCTTATTTGAGAGAAAGCTCGCCAAGATGAATCAAACAACAACCAAAATGATAGGTCATGGTTTTCTGAGTCCTGGTCCTAGTAACTCATTAACAAATTTTTTTGGAAAAGAATCTTACAAAAAAAGGTTGGAGGAGACAATGAGGATTGATTTAGGCAAGCTTCCTCAAGACACAACTCATGAAGGCATTGCAAAGTTCATCAAACCATTGACAAATTTGAATGCAGTATTGGAAGGATCATTGCTTTCAAGTCACTCTAACCAGTATGGATAGATGATGAGGTTGAAGGTCATCTACTATAACTTGACAAATTTTGACCTTCCAAACAATGCAGAATGGAGCGTGTTAACCAAACTGGCAAAATCATCTCATCAAAAATAGTATGTGAAAGTGCTTTTAGTTTCAATCATCTCTATATTATTTATCTACTGGCTTGAATTGAGTTAAAAGTAACAAGTTTGAACTTTGTTTTTTTAATAGGATCAATGTAGCAGATGCTATAATGCTATTGCTAATTTACTAAATTAGCCTGTCAAATGTAGAAATGTATAGTTGTAGAGATGTTGTATTGGTCTTGACTCTTCAAATTAGGCAAATCGACCTGAAGCTATTGTTTCTCCCTTGTTTCTCTAAAATGGAATTCAAGGTCATTTTCTAAGGGTAATGATTAATAAAATTGAAATTGGGTATTGACTCTTGAGTCATAATTCATTGTCAATTCACTTTTAGAAACAGAATCACACAGAGTTGTGTTCTACTTCTTACTACTATTAACAAATGAATTGTTACATTGTGTTATATTTGTAAATAAATTAATGAGAATCTCTATTTCTAAGAATGGTATCATATGAATTGCTATGTTTTCAAAAAAAAAAAAAAAAAAAAAATTTAAAAATTGTACCATAAGAGCTGAATAATGCAAATGAAAACCATTATTAATTTTAGAATTTATGAGATTATCAACCACCTTCATGTTTTTGAATTTTGACATTAGAATATGATATTATGCATGATTGATGATGAGATACAGAAACTGACAGTAGAGTAAAGAAAAAAATTTAATAAATACCTAGGACTTGCTACTTCTACAAAGGTTCAAGTTGCCACATCATATCATTATCAAGATCCTCAGATTTGTCATCATAAACTTCATAGCTTCATTGGTTCTTTGATATGTTTTCTACACTCTGCATACCTCCTCTTAACTCAAGTTCAAAACTAGCATTACCAGTACATGAGTCAATGACAGTCACATCATTGTCTCTGGCACTCCCACTTTGGCTTGAAATGTTTCCCTACCCTCTCCTCTGACATTTCTTCCTCCACAATTTCAGTGCCCTGTCGTAAGGAAAAGTATGAACTTCATACCCAGATGTATAGAGCCTCAAGCAATTTTCCAAATTATTTTCTAGTTTGTTTCTTTGCTTTGACTTTAGGAACCCCAAAGGACTAAAAAATCTCTCATCCTCCACTAACCCCAATATCATGGTCAGACATTAATCAGCAAGCTTGAAAAATTCTGATATTGAATCAATCAACATTTCTCTCTCAGCTAGATATTTCCAAAGCCTTATTGTCGATCCATCTTTGTGGGGGTTCTACATAATATTATATTGTTCCCTCATTGTCTATGAAAAATGGCCTGATTGTTCTCTCAAATGAGATTCATCTAAAATTCCATTTAGAGTTACTCCATTTAACTCTTTGGTTTTGCAAAAATGATCTATCAAAGCTAGTAGCTTAGTCCAATAATCCTTCAAAATTTTGATACTCTGATATCAATGAAACACAATAGCCATGGATTCAAGTAGTTTTACTAGAGGGAATCTTTCTCTAATCTCAGAGGAAAGATAATAGGCAATGCATTTCATAGAAGTAGTTACAGAATCAACAATCTTGGTAAAGTCTTCCCTTTTAACACTTGACACTCGCTTCTTGTTGTTCCTTCCTAGTTCCTCGAACTCAACCCTGGCATAGTAGTACATTGGTATCTCAACTCTACGTACTTCTGTACATAACTCCCCATTTACACGGATCTTTAAAAAGTTGTCAGGATTGTCCAAATCTGTGATTTTAAGCCAGCTGAAAAATTTTACATCATCACATGATTGATAGAGATTATCTAGCATCATGCATGTCAATTTATGAAGTGCAACATATTCTACAATATACATTTCTATTTGCTGGGCCTTTTTCATTATATTTCTCATTTCCTTCAGGAGGGGGAGCAGACCTGCTAGCGTTAAGAGTGTCTCTACATTACTTAACCTTCACAGCATCTCAGGAAATTTGGGTAGCCCTGCTTCTTCACGACTTGAGTTCATTAGACCAAGCAACGATTGATATTCTAAAAACACTCGATGTGCTGGTCCATCCAAAGATATCCATCTAGTATCATTATCCTTTAGAAGATTGTTCCCATCGGTTAGTCCTTCAGCAAAGTGTTGAAATTCCCTTGATCATTTCAAACTTTGACATAAGTATTGGTAGAGCTCTTTGATTAAAACTTCAATTTTTGTACTGGATCATGCTTGCTGACAACTCCAAAAGCTCGATTCATTTTGTGGGCCATGCAGCTAATGGGAGTAATGTAGGGTGCACAAGAAGATTGTATCTTTATACAAAGACCACCCCTATGGCCTTGCATTACTAAAGCTCCATCCGCTCCAAAACACACCAAATTATTGGCAATCATCATGTCATTTATACCTCCATATTCAATTAGAGAACTCTTTACTAGTTCAAATAAATTTTTAGCTGTCGCATTATCCTTCATTTTAGCAACAGTTAGTAGATGAGGTTAACAGACAAAATTGTGTATAGTATAAACATGCATGCATACCCATGAAGTATTACCTACTATTGTAACCTCATCTAAAGACAATGCAATAAAATTTGACTCTTTAATTTTTTCCTTTAGATCCTATTTTTTAACATCGGCAAGACAACTTGCACATTCCCATCCACTATTTACTGACCAGTGACTGTTAGGATAGTTACCAACTTTCAAAAAGTGTAATAAAGCACTAAATGATGCATAGTCTTTCATAGGACACCCTCTGCTCAAAATATTATAAACAAAATTTAACTAAACAACTTTTCCCATTAGTTCTACTTCCAATGCTTTTCCAAAACAAGCTTCAATAGAGCCTTTAACTTGAGCAGGATTTGTCTATATATTCTACTAAAATTCATGTAATTTTGCATTCTTAACATGAAGAGATACATCTTTTTTTCCCATCTTATCACTGATTTTTCAACTCCATCTATGGTTTTCTTTTTGTAAACTTTACCCATATGCTTCTCTATGGTGTCGATTTTTAACTGCAACCTCTAATCCTTCTTATTTATCTTGGTGCAAATCTTACATCTGCATCTATTGAAGGCTGACCTTCAATTGGATTTTCCATTGGTTCAATGAATGGATACTTTGACACCCATTCTATTTGAAAATTCCTTGACAACTCCCACTTCTGATCATTTTTTGATTCCCTATCCTTCTTTGAATTGTTTTTTCTTTTCTTTTTCCTTGAACCATCATCATCTCTGACATTCTCAGTCTCATCCAAGTCAAATATATCATTATGGCTATTCTGGTTATTTAACTAAAAATATTCTCCAAGTTCATCGTGATCTGAGATATTAGGTTTGCCTACTTCTTCAATATGTCATGTAGTTTCAGGTTGTGAATCTTCAAAATCTACTTGTGATGAAGCAACTTCCTAATTTTGGACAGAAACATTTCCAACACCATGACCAAAGTATGATGATAAGGTTATGTGTTTTTTTGGGCTCTCTTGGCTTTCCCCACTTACAGGAGCCTTACCCTTGGCCCCATCTTGTTCAACATCTCCATTCTCCAATGAATTCCAGTGCAAAATAAAAATGTTAAATTGTTGAAGAAGTGACAATAGACTATAATATATATAAATATGATTATGGATTCATTGGCCCTAAAATCATGTCTGAGGTCTCCCTGGTCACCATTGTTCGCTAACTGGTTACCACTAAAAAATAATGAACTCAAAACTGCAGAGTCACAGAATAAGTATCACTTACCTTTTCCTCAAATTAAATTGCAGTCGCGACTTGCCAATGCAGTATGCAGTCGCACTCAACAGTCTAAAACTTTGCTATCGATCAAATGTTTTTATACTAATCTTTATTTGGTGAATTTGGCTAGAGGTATTACTGTATTAGGTTGTAAAAGATGATAAACTTCAATTAAATTGTAACACTTAATATCATGTATGTTGTTGTTTGCAGAATTTTCTTATTTGTAAGACACTTCTAATATTATTGGATTTCTATATTTTTTGGTGTCTTTAATAAATCATGCAAGCTAATTATATATGTTATTGGATGGTCACAATTTGATGAGTCGTGACTCATAAATGAGTCACGACACATCAAGTCGTGACCATTCATGTTTTACTTACCCGCGATACTATGTCAATTACCATCGACTTGTTATAGTAATAAGGAACACTACATTCCCTTACATATAACCCTATTATGGTATGTGCATTGACATATTAAATGTCTACCATAATGAATCTCCATGAAAATATTTTCACCTTGTAACATTAAATACAAGTGTTCATTTACTAAGAAGTCGTCACCTTTTAGAAATGTACACAGCATGGATGAGCCCATAAACATCTTTATTATATTAATATAAATCAAAAATTACATTTCAATCATACCAAGATTTTTCCTGAAGTGATCAACTTTCACTTTGAGAAGTGCTTTGGTAAGAATATTTGTAGTTTGATCTCCGGTACTAATATATTTCAACTGAATCACTTTCCTTTCAACCATATCTCGAACATAGTGATAAGGAATCTAAACATGCTTGGATCTGTCATGAAATACGGGATTCACTGATAGCTTGATACAACTCTGGTTGTCACAATGGATAGTAGTTGGTTTTAAATGTGTACCAAATAATCTAACAAGTAGTTTTCTAAGCCATACTACTTCTCTGGAAGCCATCGAAGATGCAATGTATTTAGCCTCTATGGAGCTTTGAGCTACTAAAGATTTCTTTCTACTAATCCAAGATACCATAGCTGATCCCAAGCTAAAACAAAATCTTGATGTGCTCTTTCGATCGGTCACACTTCCAGCCCAATCTGAGTCAGTGAATCCATGAAGGTCCAAATCTGTCTTTTCATATTTAAGTCCATAATTTACAGTACCGTGAAGATATCTCAAAATATATTTTGTAGCAACAAGATGAATCTCTTTAGGGTCATGCACGAACTGACTTAAGGTATTTACTGCATAACAAATATCCGGTCTAGTATTTACCAAGTACATCAGAGAGCCTATTATCTGTCTATAAAAAGTAGGATTTTCTAGATGAGATTCTATTGTTGCTTCCTTTAACTTATGAAAGGTGGTTTCCATAGGTGATGAAATTGGTCTACAGTTCAACATATAAAATCTCTTTAATATGTCAAGAGTATATTTTCCTTGATTTAGAATAATACTATCTGACTTTTGGTAGACTTCTAAACCAAGAAAGTAGTGTAAAAGACCTAAGTCTTTCATATCAAATTCATTTGTTAAATCCTTCTTGCATTGATGAATAAGGTGATCCTCTCCAGTAATCAATAAGTCATCAACATGTAGTATTAATATTAACATGTCACCTTTGCTCTATTTGAAATATAAATTTGAATCAGCATCATTTTCAAAAAATCCTAACTTCATAAGATAATTATCAATCCTTTCATACCAAGCTCTGGGGGCTTATTTAAGTCCATATAGAGCTTCCTTTAGTTTACAAACTTGGGTTTTGGAATTATGAATCTCAAAACCTTCAGGTTGCTCTAGGTAAAGTTCTTCTTCAATTATTCCATTTAGGAAGGCATAATTTACATCCATTTGATGTACTTTCCATCCTTTAGCAGCTACAATGGCTAGGACTATTCAGACTAAAGTATATATGGAAACAGGAGAAAAAGTTTCTTCATAATCAATCCCTTCCTTTTGTGAAAATCCTCTAGCTACAAACCTTGCTTTGTACTTCTCTATACTGCTATTTGCAACATGTTTAATTTTGAATAACCATTTTGAGGTGACCACTGATTTCTCTTTGGGTTTGGGCACAATTTCCCATACATCATTCTTTATAATAGATTGATATTCCTCTGTCATGGCATCTTTCCATATTTGTTGTTGAATGGCATCTGAAACATTTGCAGGTTCTGATTTTGAGAGTTCACTCATTAGGGTTACATAATTTGAAAACCTTCTAGGTATTTTACTTTCTCTGAATGTCTTTGAAGGAGCTCCATAAGACATGGCTTCTTCTATTGTCTTAGTGGCCCAGAGAGGTCTCTTTTTAGGATTTATTAATGTTGAGGGTTGTTCCTCATATTCTTCTTCCTCAGAGTGCTCCCTCTGAATCTCAAGTGTAAATTCCTCTTCTGAAAAAGCAAGTGTTCCTGGTTCTAAATAATTTCTAGCTCTAGAGAATGCTATATCTTCTTCAAAGATTACATCCCTGATTAATTCAATCTTATTTTTTCTAGGTATATATATTTGGTATGCTTTTGAGGTTTCACTATATCCCACAAAATACCTTTCCTTCCAGATGGTTCTAACTTTGTTCTCTTTTCTTTGGGTACATGCATGTAAACTGGGCAATCAAATATTCGTAAGTTACTGATGTTTGGTTTTGTCCCTAAAAAGGCTTCTTCAGGAGTCTTACTATCGATGTAAGAATGTGGAAATCTATTTTGAATATAGACTACAGTATTTGATGCTTCTGCCCAAAGAGAAATGTCGAGATTTTGATCAAGTATCATTGCTTTGGTAGCTTCAATAATAGTTCTATTTTTTCTTTCAGCCACCCCATTCTATTGAGGGTTATAAGGAACATTATACTCCCTCTTAATCCATACATCTTTGCAGAATTCCTTAAAGTTATCAGAGGTATATTCTTTACCATTATCTGTCCTTAGAGTGTTGATTTTCTTTCCAGATAAGTTTTCAGTAATTGATTTAAAGTCTTTGAACATTTTCAGAATCTCCTTAGATTTTTTATGTTTAAGGAAATATATCCAGGTCTTCTTGGAGAAATCATCAATAAATGTAACATAGTATTTACACCCTCCTATTGATGGAACATACATAGGTCCACATAAGTCTGAATGAACTAACTCTAATACATTGTCTGCTTTACTAGAACTATTTTGAAATGCCCCTTTGGTATTTTTACCTAATGCACAACCTTTGCATACACCTGAATGATATTCTTAAGCTTTGGTAATCCAATGACAAGTTTTTCCATGGAGGATAGTGCTCTGTAATTTAAGTGCCCTAGTATTCTATGCCACATCTCATTGGTGTTAGTGATTTCATTAATTAGGACTTGGTTTATATCTGTACATAGTTCATATAGACAACCTTGCCTACTACCTATGGTTAGGACTTTCTTGATATTAGAGTTCTTTGGCCAAGAATTTACTTTACCATCCATAAAGGTTACTCTAAATCCATTATCTTCAAGTGCTGAAATAGATACTAGATTTCTTTTGATGCCAGGTACAAATATTACTCCATTAAGTTGAATGGAATCGTCAGTTTTTAGTTTGATGGTGCATATCCCAATACCTTTTAGTGGATAAGCTGAGTCATCTCCAATAGTTACTTCTTCATTGGACTCTTCTATCATTGAATCTATTAGTTCTCTGAATCCAGTCACATGTCTTGAGGAACCATTGTCTATGACCCAGGTGTTCTTATTTGAAACTTGGCTTGAAAGTGCAGAGTAGAACACAAATTTCACATTTTTAGGTTCTTCCTTAGTCTTTTGTTTCTTTTCTTTGGTGAAAGAGGCATGATGATTTTTTTATGGACAGTTGAATACATAATGTCCATATTTATCACATCTGAAACATTGTACCTTTGACATATCTCTTTTATTGTTTTCATTATTATATCTCTTTTTCTTGAAGTGTCTTTTTCTATCCTTGTGGTTATCCACATTTAGTACATGGAGATCTTCATCGATGATTTTCTTCTTTATTCCTTTCTTGTCTAGCCTTGATTCCTCTTGTAGACAATCTATTCTTAGTCGGTCAAATTTTGGAAATTTAGACCTAGCACTTATGCCAGAGACAAATGCCTCAGAAGATTTAGGAAGACCATCTAATGCAATCAATAACTCTTTTCCATCAATCTCATAACCAACTGTTGATAATTTATCCCTTAGAGTCAATACTCTCATGAAGCATGAATTTACCGTCTCACCTTTGTTCATACTTATGTGATTTATCTCCCTCTTAAAGGATAATTTCTTACTTGCATTACTTATTTCATAAGTTTTCTCTAGTGCTTTGAACATATCATATGCTCTTTCATATTTCATTAAAATTGGAACAATGTGATCTCTGACTCCATCAACGATGATCTTCATTTCTTTATCATTTCCTTCATTCCAAGTTGATATGTCAGGTTCTTCTTCTAGTTTTAATTTGTTTTCTTTAATAAAAGACTCGGCTTTACTTTCTTTTAATATCAATAGTATTCTGAATTTCCATGATTGAAAATTATCTGCTCCTTCAAGTCTATCCTCAAATCTGATAATGTTTTCCATTTGGAATGTAATGTACTCAAAAATTTAATTTCTTAAGTTTATCATCCACTTAGATTCTTCAGAACCAAAGCTCTGATACCATGTAAAAGATGATAAACTTCAATTAAATTGTAACACTTAATATCATGTATGTTGCTGTTTGTAGAATTTTCTTATTTGTAAGACACTTCTAATATTATTGGATTTCTATATTTTTTGGTGTCTTTAATAAATCATGCAAGCTAATTATATATGTTATTGGATGGTCATGATTTGATGAGTCGTGACTCATAAATGACTCATGACACATCAAGTCGTGACCATTCATGTTTTTCTTACCCGTGATACTATGTCGATTACCATCGACTTGTTATTACTAACAATGTCAATTGGTATCGACTATCTTGTGCTTGTTGTTTAAGTCGATTACCATAGACTTCCATTATGTTAACAAACCCGATCATAATCAGTGTAAGGTGGTGAATATGTAAAGCCCGATAGCTATGTAAAAGATACTTTATCATATGTGAAATAATATATAATTATAATTATGTATTAATGTGTATGTAATATAATTACATATACATTAATATATAGTTATAATCTAATTAACATATAGTAAATACATTTATATATATATTAATATATATCACATTAAATATATATAGATATATTAAGATGTGATAATATTAAATTCATTTATATTAATATGTGAATATATTTGTACTTATATAATTATCTTTACAATGCTATTGGTCTCTAACATAGGTATACAAATATTTGGAATTGGCTAAGCCAGCATAATTATAACACGTCTTTTGTTATTTCTGAGGTGATTATGGGTCGTCCAATACCTTCACATGATTAATAAAGTTGGAAAAATTACGTCGGTTAGAGACACATATCTGCCTATAAATATATATGTATAAACCGATTGGCGAATATAGGCCATCCATTTGGGGTCACTTAGAAATTATAGGCAAATGTTTTAAATTTATTGGTACCAAAATTTATATTCCATTGGCGATAAGGTGTAAGAAATGGAAAAATTAAAATAAACCGATGGGCGATGGGCCTGGGCTTTGGACCCAATATTAATAAATTTTGGGCGATAGGGTTGATCGAATAGATGGAAAATATTCACCAATTCTCGGGTCGCCGACATGCGACATTCCCCAAATGGCGAATAATTGCCACTAAAATTTTCGCTGGACATTGCTCCTTTATTTTCCATCTTATCACTAATTTTTTAATTTCATCTATGATTATTTTTCCATAAAACTTACTGATATGCTTTTCTATGCTATCAATTTTTAAGCTGCAACCTCTTTCCTTTTTATGTTTCCAACTACAAATCTTACTCATGCATTCTATTGGAGGGAGGCCTTTATTTGGATTTTCCACTGGTTCGATGAATGTATATTTTGACACCCAATCAATTTGAAAATTCCTCAACATATCCCTCTCTTGAACTATTTATTAATTCAATTTTATTTTCCCCTTTTTTGCATCATCATCATCTACGACATTGTCACCCAAGTCAATTATCTCATTCCCTCTACCCGAGGTATCACCCAGAAAATCATCTTGAAGTTCATTATCATCTGAGATATCAACTTTGTTGTCTTCTTCATTATTCAATGCAAGTTGTGAATCTTGTAGTTGTGATGATGCACCTTCATCATTTTGACCACAAACATTTCCAAAGTACGAAGATAAATTTAAGGTTTTACATTTTGTTGGTCTCTCTTGGCCTTCACCACATTCGGGAGTCTTACCCTTCTTCTTGTTTGACATCTCCAACGAAATAAAGGTTGCAAAAAATATCCACATGATTAAGAAGAAATAATAGACTATGTGATTCACTTGCCATAGAGCCTACAATCTAGATGTCTGAGGCCTCCCTACTCAATAAGAATGAACTACAAATTGTAAACATATTGAGATGAATAATATTATAATACTTTAAAAAATGATCACTTAACTTTAGATTCTTATTGAGTAGCACTAGCAGTTGACAATGTAGCAATAGTTGTTCTTGGTCTAAAACTTGGTTATTGATTTGAATCAAGAACTCAAAACCAACCAAATTGTGTAAAAATAAAACTAATCTTTGATTGTATTTATACTAATCCATATTTCGTGAATTCTACAGAAATTATAAATGGTATACAAGTATTTAGTGAATCCATCTCAATTCTAACATGTCTTATGTAAATGTAGGGTGAATCAAACCTCGCCAAAACATATATGTTGTAATTTTGTAGGTGATTTATGGATCATCCATTAGGATGAACTTAAAATAGGATTGGCAAATATTCTAGTATTTTAAGACACACTTCTGAAAATTGCTAGGCGAATTGGATCCTCATGCAAATAGAAATTTTTATGGCTATTGGAAAATTATAGCCATCAATTAAGACACACTTCTAAAATTGCAGGAAAAAATATTAAATACACCATTTGGAAAACGTAGATTTTATTGGAAAAATATTTATACCAATACAATTAATTAATTAAAAATTTGGGTGAATGAAACTGCATTTTCCTAAAAATTTATAAAGTTAGGGAGAAATAGCCACCCCATTCGTTCCCACTGTAATACCTACCCCTTTGTCTATCTGTATGTGTCAGTTTCTGATATCTTTTTGACCATAGTATGTATGTGTTTACTTTTCAGGTGATTTTTGTGTGCATAAATATTGACACACTTCTATGAATAATTCCATCCAAGGTTGCTCAATAATGAGGCCTCAAATATCGATCCATAGCTCTCTAGTCATGGAGTATAAAGATATGAAATAGAGGCCCTCATATTGACTTAGTTGTGCCTATGCAAGTACACCATGAAACGAGAGATTCAAATGCATGAAAATGAGATCTACTCTATATGATTGCAATGCATGAAAGGAAATTACTCTAAATGATAACAATGCATGGCTAAATCTATGAAAGAAAATACAAATGCAAGATTAATCTATGAAAATAAACATGAATCTAATCTATATGAGTAGCCATGAATGCAAGAAAGAATGAGACAAGAAGAGAGAAGTTGCAATATCCAAGCTCAAATGCTCAAATCCTCCTCCAAAATTGCTCTCCAAACTTGCAACATAACAATACTATGAAAAAGATTATTATTGAATGAGAAGGAGAGGTCTCCTTTTAAAAGAAAGTGAACGATTGAGATTAAGAGGCAAAAATCAAAGGCTATGATTAAGAGGCAAAAACTCACCACTTAGGAGGATGTGAAGAAAAAGGGATTTTTATTTAATTTATTTCCTTTTTCATCAATTAAAGTGCTTTGAGTGGGGATTTTTATTTATTTAATTAAAAGAGGGGTTTTCTTTCAATTAAATAAATTAGAAGAATTTTATTTAATTAAATGGGGGAAATTTAATTTAATTAAATAAGAGGAATTTAATTAAAAGGGAGATTAAATCTTTTAATTAAACAAAAATGATCAAACCTTAGGAAATATTGAAATAGTTGAATAATTGAATTAATTACAATTTGATCAAGGAAATTGATTTGAATTGAAAATGTTGCAAAGCATTGATTCAGAAATTGATAAATTGATAAAATAATAAATGGGGCCCAAAGTCTAAGCGACCATTTTAGGGTGCATACATTTGCCCCTCTTTGACAAATGTGTGGTCAACACGGGAACACATGTAGTCAAAGGATGCAGTTGAAGTGTGAGGTCGAAATGGGATCACAAAACAACCCAGACATGTGGTCAAAATGGGAACACATCAGGACAAAAATAAGCACGATTGAAAAAGACAAAGTCAACACCAGAATAATTAATTGACATGTCAAGGTTGATATAATTGATAAGGCTAAATCAAAGATTGAAGTTTGATAGGTACTGCCCCCTCGTGATCGAAATCGAAATGAGATAGAGGAGAAACAACAAATTGATAAATTTTGATCAAATCGAACTAAAGATAAGGTTCTTGATGTAA
>MU225222.1:1953052-2008526 GCA_018584345.1 Thuja plicata
CAAAAAAAAAAAAAAAAAAAAAAAAAAAAAAGATGACAGAAGTAATGATAGAACATATGAAAATAAGTTTGACCGAGGTGATAACAGAGATTATCGAAGCAACTGACAATCTGACAGAAGAGATACCCAAGACTACAAGGACAAAGGAAATAAAGCTTTGTATGTGGCTGAGAACATAATTAATGATACTAATACCGAATCTGATGAAGACATTGAGATGCTATTTGTATCCATGAAGGATGATTCAGACAAAGAAGAAAGGTATGTAGAGACTGCACTCATATCTAAGGTTAGTAAGAATGATGTCTAGATTATAGATAGTGGTTGCACTCACCACATGACAAAAGCTTGACACTTTTGAATGTGCTATAATGGTGGATCAGTAAGAATGGGTAATGACACACCTTGTCCAGTTGAAGGTAAAGGAACTATAATGTTGAATAACCTGATCAAATGTGAAAATGCTTACTGTGTAAAAGGGCTTGATTATAATATATTGTTTGTTTCACAGCTGAATAACATAGGTCACCAATTAGCATTTGAAAATAAGAAGCCAAAGATCTTCAATGAATCAGGAAGGTTGATCGGAACTGGTGAACAAACAAAAAGTAACCTTTTCTATCTTGATGACATTAAAACCACTTGTTTAATGGCTCAAAACAAAGACATATGGTTGTGGCATAAAATAATATGTCATGTGAATTTGGATAACATGATAGATAAGAAATAAAAGAAGAGTAAGAGGCTTACCGAGCATGTTAAATCCCGAGCATATCATGTGCAAGAATTGTCAAAAAGGCAAGATGACAAACTCTAGTTTCAAGAGTAAAGCCCATACATCTAATGTTATTCTAGAATTAGTCCATACTTATTTATGTGGACTCATGAGGACAAAGAGTTACTATGGTGATAGGTTTTTCATTCTCTTTGTAGATAAAAGATAAATCAAAAACATTCAAGGTTTTTAAATGGTATAAGGCTATGGTAGAAAAACAAAGTGGTAAGGAATTGAAATTCTTAAGATCAGATAGAGGGGAATTGTATCTGATGAATTCACTAACTATTGCAATGAGCATGGAATTAAAAGACAGGTTTCTGCACCAAGAACACCACAGTAAAATGGAATTGCTGAAAGGAGAAACATATCAATTGTTGATTGTGCAAGAACATTGATGGTTGAGAAAAGAATCTCTCAAAATTTATGGAGGGAAGCTATCAGTATTGTTTTCTACACATTGAACAGAGTACAATTGAAGGACACAAAGAAGACACCCTATGAGTTATGGTATGGTTACACACCCAATGTAAGTTATTTCAGAATCTTTGGTAGTAAATGTTATATTTTGAAAGATGGTAGAAATGGAAAGCTTGACTACAAAAGTGAAGAAGGTATCTATCTAGGGTATTCCACCAAAAGCAAGGCTTATAAATGTCTTAACAAGTCCTCTAACAAGATCATTGAAAGTGCAAATGTAAGAATATATGAATTTGTAGAGAAGAATGATAAGGAAAATAGAAAAGAAATAGAAGACTACAACAGGTTTGTTTACACTGAAGAACCTGACACTCTACCCGAGAAACAATGTATCACTCCTGAGCAACAAAATATTGCACCCGAGCATCAAGCTGCAATTACCAAAAATTAGGAAAATCCTTAAGATGATGTTTTGAGCAATGGAGATCAGAACAAAGGTCAAGATGATGATCAGAATGATGGACAAAGAGCTGAACCAAAAATTTCCAAGTATGTCAAAAGACATCATCCACAGAATCAGATCATAGGAGACAAGAAGGCTAGAATGAGAACAAGAAGTAAGTCACTAAACACTAGATGTTTACTTTGTGATTTTGAGCCTAAATATGTTAATAGTGCACTTGAAAATGAAGAATGGGTCAGTTCTATGAATGAAGAAATAGATCAGATTGAAAAGAATAAGACATGGGCACTAGTACCGAGATCAGATGACAAGAATGTTATCGGTACCAAATGGATATTCAGAAAGAAGCTGAAAGAGAATGGAGAAGTCACAAGGAATAAAGCAGGATTAGTATGCAAGGGGTATGCACAAGAAGAAGGTATTGATTATGGTGAAACCTTTACACCCGTTGCTAGACTAGGAGGAGTAAGAATCTTACTTGCTTATGCTACATTTAAAGGATTCAAGGTATACCAGATGGATGTCAAATCTGCATTCCTAAATGGAATACTGGAAGATGAGGTATACATTGAACAACCAGAAGGGTTTGTTGATCCAAACAAGAGAAACATGGTATGTAGACTACACAAAGCCTTGTATGGATTAAAGCAAGCACCTAGAGCCCGGTATGAAAGAATTTAATCCTATCTCATAAGCATTAGATTTGTAAGAACAAGTGAAAATAATAATCTGTATTTAAAAGAAGATACTAATGGTAATATTATAATTTCTGAAATATTTGTTGATGATATCATATTTGGGGGAAATGAAATGTTATGTAAATCATTTTCTAATGAAATGAGAAAAGAGTTTGAAATGTCTATGTTTGGGGAGATTATGTTCTTTCTTGGTCTACAGATTCTTCAAAAAGATGTAGGCATATATATCACTCACTCTAAATACATCAAGGAAGTGTTGAAGATATTATAAATGGAAGATTACAAGCCAGTTGGAACACCTATGGCAACCGGATGTAAGCTGACAAAAGTGTAAGATATAAAATATGGTGTTTTAGTTTTTTATTATCTTATCTTACATTTAAAGGAATGTTTTGAAATCTAGGGGGTAAATAAGATGCTCTCCTTTTATCCTTAGATACACAAATGAAGGATCCAAATTGATTGAACTAAAAGGAAGGATCAATGAATAAATGAATCAATCATTTGGAAATAAGAGAAAAGAGGAAGATCTTAAATACTCGTTTATTTATTTGAATGTGTAATAGATTTAGAAAGTTTGATAACCTTAATTGAAATGGATAGGAGAAAAATACTAACCTTGAAATGTTGTAGATCTGAAGAATGTTTTTTTTTGGGGTCTACACTCAGTTTTTGGAAAATATGAGACCAAATCTAGAATAGAAATGCAGAGACGAACAAAACCCGAAAATCTTTTTATGTTCTGACACAGTTTCAATTTTTACCCTCAAGTCAATGTCACCATTGACCCAAAATTTATGATTCTGACCTAGGGAAGAATCGACCTAAAAATTCTCTGACATGAAATCTATTTTTGGATCCCAAAAATTTTCCAAAAAGGGTATCAGAATCTGCACTCCGATCTTCTATTCCAAACCTATACCTGTAAGAAAAATAGATTATTTATTGGGGAGGGAGGGGTTTGCCTTGGTCAAACCCCAGTTTTGGAATTAACCTCAAAGTATAATTGAAATTGCATAAGTAAAACAATGTAAATGAAAAAATTTACCTTGCTTGTAGAAGTTCTTGTGGCGGATTCGAATCCGTGAATCCACAAGTATGTATGCACCAAAAAGGATGTAGAATGTAGAATTTAGAATGTAGAATGTAGGATGTCTCCAATCAATTGCTTGTAGATCTTCAAAACCAATCTTGAATGGGTTTTTTAGTAGGAAGAGGCTTGGAGGAATGTAGATGGAGAAATCTTCAACAAGAGGGCTCCATGGAGCTTGAATCCTTCAATGGCCACCAATGGATCTCCTTGATGAAATAAGTGCTTGAGAATGGATAAATGCTGCAATGGATACTTGAATTGATTCAAATCTTGCTTCTTCACCTTTGGATCTCACTCTTCAAGTCTTGAATTCTTGCAATGATGATTATGGTTGCTTGTGGTTACCAAGTCTTAGATTGTTAGAGAAAATGAGAGGAGAAAGCTTCCTTTTATATGAAACTAGGGCACAATCTTCTAGAGAGGCCTACATAGGAGAATTAAATTCCAATTAGAACCATGCCCCTAGAAGAGGACCTATATTAAATATAATTTAATATTTTTCATTTCGATGACCGAAACAGCCGACCCGAAAGTGGGAATTAACTTTTTCCAAAGACTGACATTCGAAAACCCTGAAATTCTAGAATATGGACCCCAGGCCTGAAAAAGGTCGATTGTGACCTAGGTCAAGGTCAAGTTTGACCTTGACCCAAAAAGGTCAACCTTGACCATGAGGTCAAAGTCCCATTTTTCAGTTTGGGATGTCAAAAATAGGCTGGAAAAAGTGGAAATGGTGCAGAACAGGAGTAAAAAGCCAGATCCAAGTCAGGAACCTATTCAAGGCGCTTGACATGACCCCAAAACACTTAATTGGAAGGCTAAACTAGTCTACAATGGAAGTGCTTCCATTTTTTGACTATACATTTAGCCCCCACTTTAGCAAGAGTATGGACTCAACGCAAACTCTTGGTAAAGGAGATCATAAAGAATAGATAATCTTATTGAAATCAAAAGGGATGAAGAAATCCTCAAGCTCCCAAGGGAATTAAGTCTTTATCAACCCTAAGATCATGATAAGAGAGACATCACCTGTTAAGGAGAAAGAGAGAGAGGGTGTGGTTACCTAACCCAATGAGAACTTATGTCCCATTGTGAACCACACAAGGAAAAACTACAACTGGAAAGATGGAGTTGAACTGCCTAGTGAATGTGGCTACTCACTAGTCAACCCATTAGGGAGATCCATTCCTAAGGACACCTTTCAGCCTTAAGGGATCAAAACATTATAAATTGAAACTCGAAGGATCAAGAGATCTGTATAAATTTAAACTGGAGGGATCAAGATATCCTAAAAAGTAAAATATCCATGCTTTAAGAATTAGTCTTTAATCCATAAAGGGAAAAAGTTTTAAGTTTTGAAAATATTTTGAACGTGCGTGTGTGGAAAAAGTGAGTAGAGCATATTCCCCCACACTAAATTCATTGCTAACACTTTAACAGGAGCAATGGCTTTGAAAGAAACATAAACAACTCTACTGATTATGTTTCCACTATGAGATGCCCCCAAACGAAGACAAATCAAGGGAAATATCACATAAACATACAAAGAAAAAAGAAGGGATCTACCTATTGTGGGGCTAGTATGATCATAAGATAACATGTGTATATAGATATGAAATTATTGAAAATGAAGTGACATCATTCCCCAAAGAAAGTAGAACTACAATCACGATGGAGGAAAGAAAACTCAAGAGTTACGAAGAAGAGTCTTTTTGGACCATAACATGGAGACCAAAAAGAATCAGTGCTACCATGTCGTAGATCCAAGAAGACTACACAAGGAAAACATTTATGAATAATAGAAAAAGTACAACATAACATGAAAACAACATATAGAAGAGTAAAGATACATATAGAGGAATTATACAATAGGTTTGATTCCTTTATCACCTTGCACCGACAAATTAACAAGGGTCGTATAAAAGAATCTAACAAACATTTAGTAAAGACATTACGGGAGAAGCACAATACAACATGTAAACACAAAAAGGGCTACCATGAGGGACAAGAGAATCAGGTGCATCACCTACTCTCCCCATCTTAGTTTATATCATTTAGGGAAGGTGGGAAACTCGCAAGAGGGAGTATATCCAATACAATAGGAATAATAGCCAGTTCCAAACAAGGATCCTCTTGAGAATTGCGTTGCTCGATACTAGGTGTAATTGTCAATTGAGTTGAAATAATATGAGGTAAATCAGTATCAAGATCAATGGTCTCATATTCATCACTAAGATCAATAGGATCATCAAGAGTATCCTCATCAAGATTAATTAAAATGGGATCTAAGATGTGAATAGGATCATCATACTCATTCATCTTAACATCATTATGAATATTAACTTCTTCCAACACATCAAGCATAGGTTGGTCTAAAGAAGGTAAAGAATTTCAAAGAACAGAAGCATGGGCCCTAGCATTATCTCTACGCTTCTTACGATGTTCATTAGAAGATTTATTACATTTTGTTTTATTTGACACATGTGGAGAACTAGGAGGAATAACAAATGGTTCCTTCATAGGTTCTGTAGGAGGATTGGTAAGATTCACAGTAGGATGAGAAGCAACACTGGGAAGTTGAGTAATAGAGTTAGCAGTAATGGATAAAGGAGGTATAGGAGTGGGAAAAAGACCATGGTTAAGATCTATCTAAGGCATGCTTAACTCAACTATCTTGCGATGTTTATAGGATTTATAGGAATGAAAAAGGTTGTCAGGGTGAGGAGGACATTAATTAGGTAATGAAGGCCAAAATAACTCAAGAGTAGCACAATCTCTAGGCCTAGAAGGTTGATACAAACTATGATTAATCATTTTCACTTCTCCATTATGAATGAACTTAAGACATTTATGAATAGGAGAAGCAATAGCATGCATAACAGTTATCCAAGGAAAACCAAATTTGACTTGAAATTGATCAAAAGTAGGAACAAAAATGAAGGTAGTATCTACAAATTTGCCACAAAGTTCAACAGGCAATTTAATACAACCACGTGCAGGATAAAGAAAACCATTGCAAGTTTGGATCCATGCATTAGATGGATCATAACAGTCACGTTGCAGGTTTTTCATAAAAAGGTTTTCCTCAGTAATAAAATTTATTAAAGATGTGGGATCAACAAGACAACCACATGTAGGTATCTTAGCAATCCTAGCATAAATATAAAGGGGACCATCGGGAGCCTTAATAGTCTCATAATCATAAAAGGTAATTGAAAGTTCCCGAGGTCATTTATCCTTAGTTTGTTTCTGAGGTTTAGGTGGAACTTGAAGTTGAGGTGGAGGCAAAGGATCTTGAACAGTAGGTGGAGATGAAACAATTCTCTCCACATGATTAAAAATGTGATTAAGATCATCCATCTTTGAATCGTAAACAATATCCACAGAAGATGGTTGAGCAATGGTATTAGTACATGTGTAGGTAAAGGATTCGTATAGATTTGAAGGTTTTGATTAGGAGGAGAGACATATTTGTTTCCATTACCATCAAAATTATCAACAGATAAAGCATTAGAATCAATTAAGTCTTGAACTTTATGCTTTAGAGAATAACATTTTTCAATAGCATGGCCATTCTAGCGATGGTATCGGCAAAAAGATTTAGAATCAAAATATTTTGAAGCTATTGTAGTAGGAAGGAGAGGTCGAATAGGAGGCAAGGTAATCATATTAGCACTTAACAATCTACTCATAATAGAATGTAAAGATTCAGAGACAGGAGTGAACGTATGATTCATACGGAAAGCAGTGGATGCAAAAGTGGCATTGTGGGATGCAACAACAACTTGATCACCAACCGCATTCGTCTGTTTATTAATCTTGACATAAGTGTTAGGTTTATGAAAATTATTAGGATTAGGAGCAGTGTCACTCTTATCAACTGGGACATGAGCCATTGGAGTGTTGCTCTCAAATTGACTCACTTGTAATTGATAATGATGAAGTGTTGCACAAAGTTGTTGAAAAGAGGTAAATTCAGTAAGCAGAATCTTACCTCTAATATCCTTATGTAAATTTGAAATAAACATATGCTAAATATCAATATCAGGAACATGATAAGAAATCTGAGCATACAAATGCTTAAATCTACCAATAAAATCAGTCTTCCTTAATGTTTTGTTTACAATGCATTAAATCAGTTAAGGAAACTTGCAGACCAATGTTATTTTGAAATTGTTGGATAAAGGTATTAGAAAGTTTAGGAAAAGAATCAATAGAATAAGGAGGTAAAGAAAAATATCATTGCAAAGCCTTATCACGAAAAGTTCTTGCAAACAGTTTAGCTAAAATCCTATGATCATGAGCATAATCACTACAAAGGATTTGAAATGTTTTAACATGAGTAACATGATCGCCTTTACCATTGTAACTCTCAAGACGAGGCATATCAACTTGATGAGGGACAGTAGCATGAATAATGTCCAAGGATAAAGGACTACCCATGTCACATGTAGGAATGCTAAACTTGGATTGAGTTAAGGATGCAAGTTTTTGTTGTAAAGATGACACGGTTTGAGCCAAACTAATAATTGTAGAATCATTAGAAGACATAGGTGGCATAGAAGAATTAGGAACACTAGGAAAAGTGTAGGAAGTGGCAGGAATGGAAGACACAACTGGTGGAAGACTTGGAACCACGGTTGGAAGGGGATTTGAATAAGTAAAAGGTACACTATGATATGAAGGTTGTGAGGTAGGTAGAGATACCGGTGGAACACTCACAGGAATAGATGAAATTGGGAGAGATGTAGTCATCAAAGAAGGAGTATAAGTAGGAATGATAGGTAAAGGAATAGAAGAAGGTCCCTCACTAGTGATAGGAGGAGTAAATACTAGATCTTGAGCCTCTTGTGCTAAAGGTTTAATATTCAAATGCACAATATGAGTGATACCACGCAAGAGATTAATAACTTGATCTCTATCACGAAGGACTTTCTTAAGAGCCTCTATAGATTGGATGGAATCTTGACTATGGTTTTCTTGAATAAGCCAATTTCCCATTTTATCAAGTTCGGTTGAAAGTTTTTGCACTTGTTTAGGAGGAACTCTTAAAGCGTCATCCTCATCATGAGATGAGTGAGAAGAGTTATACTCCATAGAAGGATTGGATCATGAGCGATCAAATTGTCATTCGGGATCCTAAGGAAAGGAGAGGAAGACTCAGGATCAAAGGAACCCATAAGTCTACGGCTTCTTCTAACTGGGATACTATAAGTAGGACTAGAAGTGGTAAAGCTCATACACCAATGCCATGCAAATGAACTAATTTAGGAAACACAAGGTTTTGATTTTTAATTTTTGAAATGTAAATGCAATCTAACATAAAAGAAAGCTAATATAATATGCATGCAAGATCTAACATAAAATATGTAAATCTCAAACCAAAAATAAAGAGTTGTCTATCGCGGGTTCACCAAAATGTAAGATATAAAATATGGGCAGAACAGGGGAAAAATCCAGATCCAAGTCAAGAACCCATTCAAGGTGCTTGACATGACTCCAAACCACTTACTCTGAAGGATAAAATATTCTACAATGGAAGTGCTTCCATTTTCTGACTATACAAAAAGAAGACAAATCAAATGAGGTAAATCAGAGCTTGTATATATCAATGATTGGCAAACTAATGTATGTTGTTCATACCAGACTAGGTATAGCACATGCACTTGGAATAGTTGCAAGATTCTCTGCTAATCCCAAAGAATCACATATGATTGTTGTCAAGAGAATTCTGAGTTATCTAAAGAACATCGAGGACTATGGCTTATGGTATAACAAAAATGTTAAATTTGAGCTTCAAGTCTATACAGATGTTGATTGGGCTGGAAACATAGATGACCGAAAGAGAACAACTGGAGGAGCATTCTTCATGGGTGAAAAAATTGTCACATGGATCAGCAAGAAGTAAGGATGCATCTCACATTCTAATGCAGAAGCAGAATATGTGTCTATCACTGCAAATTGCTCCAATATTGCATGGATCAAACAATTACTGGAAGGTATGAATATGAAGATTATTGAACCAGTGATTATCTATTGTGATAATACCAACGTAATTAACATTTCTAAGAATCCAGTCATGCATTCTAAGACTAAGGATATTGCTATCAAGTATCATTACTTAAGAGAACAAGTGCAAGAAAAAGAAGTGATACTAGAATATGTTCAATCCAAGGAACAATTAGCTGACATATTTACCAAACCATTTTCGAAAGATACATTTGAGTACTTGAGATAGAGACTAGGGGTCCTACCCTTATTTATTGGTCAATAAGCTGACTAGGGAATTGCATCAGCCCCTACACATAATCAGAAGATCATTCATGTTGATGCAAGCAAGAGAGATAGACTGCAAAGATGCATCTGTACACAACAAGGTACATATCTACACCGAACACCTGAGATAATTTTTGGCTAATACAGATTTGTATTGCTGATGGATAGGCAAATTCATGGAGTATATTATAAAAAGGTGAAAGGATGTAACTTTGGCATGATAACATTTTACTTTGGCATTGTTGTCAAAGGGAGAGATTATATCATTATCAGGGAGAGAGATTCAAAGGGAGATATTATCATTATCTAAAGGGAGAGAATATCTAGAATATCCAGAGGGAGAGATTACATATGAAATATCCATCAAAGGGAGAGAAGTAACATAGGAAGAGAATACATAATAAAGGAGAGATTTCTGTCAAAAGAAAAAGAGATGATCAAGGAGAGGAACAGTCAAGGCAGAGCACATATCATGAACAAAGACATAAGTTGATACATCTATCCAGTAAAGGGATATAATATTGAAGAAGACACTCTACAAGAAACAAATCTAAGATATATGAGCTTACCGAGAGCCCGACATTTTGTATTGGTTATAGAACAAAAGATAAGAGAGAGATAGATGAAATGCAAACTTGATATATTTCATATTGTATTAGAAATAATATAGTGTGATAATGTAGTGTGTTGAAATCAATGCCAAAGGGAGAGATTAATGAACCATAATTGATTGAATGTTTGAAGATGTTAAGTTGATCACCGAAATGAAGAAAGATAATGCAAGACATTAAATCAGTTAATGGTTTGTATTGTCATTGATGTCAACTTGATATAATCTGATTGGTTATATACAAAGTGTCAAAGACTTCAGAAAATTAGAAAGATAAAGATTATGCTTTCAATAATGCATAGAATATCAGCATTCACTAAGTGACCAAAAACACCGACGGGTAGTGCACCCCGACGGACAGAGAAACCTGAAAGTAATTTCATAGTGTTGCTCGAGAAATAAACCCAACAAGCATTACCGAAAAGTAGAATCACAAGCATTACCAACGAGCAGAACTTCACAGTGATGCCCGACAGACAGATAACCCCGACGAAGATGCCCGAGGAGAACTGAAGTGTTGACAGAAGCTAACAAGGAGTTAAACACCGAAAGGAACTGAAGTTCAGAAATGAAAAAATACTTAGCTGGCAAGACCTAAAGATAGAGTTAACTATTGATTAACATTGTTTTCATCAACAAGTTAAAGCTAGAGATAAGTAAAATATTTAAATCTATTTATTACAGTTGGCAAGAAGATATCTACGAGATAAAACATGAGTAAATGCTTTAAATCAAGATTGGCTAGAATTGCAGATCATGCCAAGACCAAGAAATTCAAAGACTTAGAAATGGTGATATCATGTCTATAAAGAGACAATCTAATTAATTATGAATTAGGGGAGTGAATAGAGAAGAAGGATGCTAGAGAGAAATTGATGAAGGACAACTTCATACAGTCCTGATCAATCAAACTAAAGAATAGAGCTATATTTCTGCGGACATTGAGCAACAGAGAAGCACAGCATCACCAAGCAGAAAGAAGTGGAGCAAAGGTATTGAAAATATACATTGATCATAAGGTATTATGATATTATAATAGATCTAAAAATTTGCAAGTTTATAGTTGTATATGTGAACAGATCATTTACTGTTTCAATTTAACCATTGGATCATAAAGTCTCTTAACCGAGCAGGACTTAACAATCCTTTCTATATTGAGATACATCCCAAGGAGTATCAAAAATTTTGATCATGAAGATAGCATGAGATGTCAGATACCATTTGACAAACTACATTGGGTTTGGTCACAGAAGGTAGCATAGAGATGCCACATATCAAGTGACAAAATATTCTATTTAAATCCTCTAACAAGGTCACACCTAACAGTGTGTTTTTAACCTTTAACAGGGTTGGCTCTTCACCGAGCTCACTTCTGAAGAGTGAAAATTTTGGGTTACCGGTCTCAAGTGGTTTTTACCTTAATAGGGTTTCCACGTTAAAAATTCATGTTTCATTGTGTTTATGAGTCGTTACTTTAGTGTTTTGCATTACACATAACTAATTCTTGATTGACTGGTATACACTAAGCAATTTACTATTTTTTTAATAAATGAAAGAATGCTAATCAGTAAACAGTAAGAATAAGGTTTAACAGTGAACTCCGAGCAGTAGTTATTTGTTAAGATTATTTGAAGGCATTCATCTTGTAGGACTGAAGATAACTAGAGGCTTAATATTGTGGTACTAAGTTTTTGGGTTGATTTATTGGAATATTTTTGAGGCCACTGATTCACCCTCCCCCCTCATTTATTCTAACACACTCCAATTAGATAAATGATCCGATGAATATAATTACAAACATTTTGAACCACCTGCCTCTAGCACACTCCAATAATCATAAAGTATTATATAAAATTTTGATGCAAAACCTCTTCTAGATCTTCAAAATGGAAAAATAGAAAAATGTTATTCATCACTCTATGGTATCACCTTAATAGTAATATATGTCTATGACACACTAGGAAATTTTTGAACTGTGGAGAAGAAGATCATGGATACATTTTATCAAGGTCAAGTCTCACACACATACAAAGCATGCACATAACAACATTCATAGTAGTAAAGTACAAAGTATCACATGTGGGCAACTGACACAAAGTCAAGTATAAGGTAGTACATGAAACATATGTCAATCAATGTTCATAAGACAAATCACATTATGTACCAAATTTTTCAGAGAGGAGGATGGAAATCTTAGGCATACTACAAGGGACACAGCTATCCTCCATGTAAAAGGCATCATTGACCAAATCTCAAAAATGGAAAACACAGCGAATTTTCATGAAATTTTCAGTATTTGTTCTTCATGATCTGCATATTTTGTGGTGGAAAATCACAAAAAAATTGCAAAAAAAAAGAACAATGTGCTTTCACAAATCTGGAAAAAAAAGTTTGACTCTCTTTTGTCTTTGGTACATTTTATATGGAAATTAGCCGCCACCTAATACAAGGCGGTTCATCGTGGTAGCCACTGGTGTTACAATAATTATGGCATCCTCAACTCCCAAAGTTAGTACCTACCCTTGTTAGCTAAATTGGAGGAAAAAATAGATTACAAGTCCAAATGTGGAAAGTTTGAATAATTAATTAACCAAATATTTCATCACTGTCACTTATTAAATTCTTCCACCATGTTTGTTATTGTAATCCCTTTCTACTGCAAAAAAAACATAGTGGGTCATTTCTTTTTTATAATTTTGGAGGCGCACTCCAATTTTACAAATTGGACATGACACATAAATCAACTCATATTTTTATGACACTATTAAAAGATGTAACATTCTTAAATATTAAAGAGACAATTCATTCTATAAAATAATTCATTCGTAGATGAGGTTTAAAATGCAATTTTCTTAATTTTCTTCGAATAGGGTAAAGCCATTAAAAAATCATTGCTTCCATTAATGGAATCACACGATACATTCTAATTTCTCATTTTTTTAGCATGAGAAGAATAAAAAATTAAAGATATCATTTTGATCTAAAAGTGTAATGTTTTTTCTACAATCAGTTTCATTTCAGAATTCCAATGGGCTATTGCTTGTCAATTGGTACAAGGAATGTTATAAGAGAGCATGTTGATTGATGTGACCTATTGTTTGTGGAAATATGTATTTGATGAGATAAATCAATTATATATTTTTATATTTCTTGAGTTCTCTAAAATTTTGATGATGGAACACAAAGTGTGATACAGAACATCAAAGCAAAAACACATACACAATCAAATCTAGAGAAAACAAGAAGAGATATGTAGTTAGCAAACCCTCCTAAAGGGATGTCCAATTATTCATTTCTTTTTGTTGTGCTATCTAAATTTTCCCTAAGTTCAACCCACAACCTTAATTTTGGTTGATAAAATAAGATATATATCTATTAACTTTTGGTGTGAATAAAGTGTAAAATCACTATTGACAACTTGACCATTGAATTGATGGTGCTTAAGTAGAGTGAAATTGGGAGAAGTCTAAAATATATTCTTTAAATATACCCTTATAATATACTTTTTAAAGGATAAACACTTTTGAATAGAGCTATGAATTGGTGGGGCCACAAATTTGAGACTCATCTCCGATATGAAAACTCAACAATAACACTTTAGAGGGGTTTGAACCTTGTTGGCAAGAACCACAACACTTTGATTGAGTCATCACATTATGTCATCAATTTTTGGAATTTTAGTTTTTAATATATATTTTTTTATTATCAATATTTCCCTTTATATTATACTTGACAATTAATACAAGTTTTATATTTTTAATAGTTTTGGACTACCATAAAATTTAGAGTTTCTAAGATAAGAGAAGATTAAAAAAACCTTGTTGGTGAACTTGAGGCTCTCCAACTATCTTATGTGTCCTTGCGTCTTCCTTAGGGTTTCCTTATTAGGTTTGTCATACATTGTCATCATACCACTTTAATTATGGGAATTTACCATTTAGGTTTTAATGGAGGCGGCCAATTTAGGCTCAACAATTGTTGTTGGTGCCAAAGTGTTGGATTTTGGCGCTAATGGCTCTGTCGAGCAAGCGTCCAAGGAAATTCGTCCCCAAAGTTTTCCACGAGGAAAGTCTTCTATCCCTGATGTGGTTTTGCTAGTGTCGGATTTCGACTAGGCTTGTGACTGGTTAGAGAATCATACTCTTATTGGTTATTTTGTTGGTAGAATTCCATCTGAGAGTGTGCTTAAAGATTGGGTCACCAAATCCTGGGCCCCTCATGTGGTTTGCTTGGATGGTGTCCAGAACCTTACTAAAGGTTTTTTTCCTTTTATGCTTTGGGAACCCATCACATGTTGACGGTGTTCTCAAGCATGGCCCCTGGTTTGTTTGCACCTCCTTGTTAGTTTTCCAACCATGGTCAAGAGACTTTACCATCTCTAGAGATAAGAAATTTAAAGTACTTGTTTGGGTCAAATTTCTCAGCCTGTCTTGGCCTTGTTGGCCTTTCTTGCAAAACATAGCTCAATCGCTTGGTTGGGTTGTCTATTTGGAACCTGACTATTTTTATCAGGCTCGCCCTCAAAAGAGGGTTTCTATAGAGGTCAATCTTTCCTAGGACCTCTATGAGTCCTTGGATATTCAGATTGGTGGGCGCACTTTCACCCATAAGTTAATGTATTTAAATTTATCCAATACTTGTTTTCATTGCCACTCTGCAGATCACAATATTAAGGATTGTCCTTTGGTCGCTTCTTGACCAAGGGTTACTCCTAAGGAACTAGCCGCTCCTCGTCCCACATAAGATAATAAAGAAGAGGCAACATGGACTACTGTGTTTCGAAAGGGAAAACAAGGAATGGAACCTAAGCATAAGAAGGCTTCCGCTAGTTCATCATCTCCAGTGAAGACCACCAAGGTCATTTTACACCATGTTTCTCAAGGGACTTCTCCAGCCTATTCAGAGTCATTGTTCATTCCTCCGACCATTCATGGATCTTATGCCTCTTCCCGCTCCACCCTCTACTTCAACAGATTTCAATGGCTCCTTCCATCATCGCTCTCGCAGCCCTTCAGGCCGCAACGATCTTGACAATGCAAAGCCAAGGAAGAGTCCGCTTTTCCTAGGTGACCTTTACCCAGATTTCAACTCTGAGTCAGCCTTCCTACGCAACATCCTCTCCTCACTTCGGGATGAGGAAACCATGAATGAAGACTTTTAATGGATTTTCTCTCTTGGAATGTCAGGGGTCTTATAGACCTCCCCACAAAATATATTGTCAAAGATGTTCTTCGTCAATTTCCTCATACATATGTGTTATACCTTTAGGAAATTAAGATTACAAGATTTATTCTTTCTATTGTTTGCAGAGTCATTTGGCAACAGATTTTGATTTTCTCATCATCCCATGAGGCAAGTAGAGGGGTAGTTACACTATTGGCTCCATGTTGGAAACATGTCATTATCAACCATGGAGAAGACCCTTTTCATAGGATGGTGTGGATTCTTTTTAATATTAATAATCACCACTTTGGTGTTATTAATCTTGATGCTCCCAATGACATTGTGGAAAGAGCTTTTTTATGGCGATGGATTGTTGATTTATTGCCACCTGCCACTTGGGTTTTATGTGGCAATTTTAATATGATTGAGGTGGATTCTGATAAGGATGGAATTTCACCTTTTTGATGGACAACTGGAGAAGAGAAGATTAGTTCCACATGCATACTAAATTGGGTCTTTTTGATCCCAATCTCAATCGTCGTCTCCCACATGCGGCCTGGCATACCTGGAGAAGTTATCGAGCTAGTTTTGACATGGTTTTTAAGAGGCTTGATTGTGCCATGATCTCCTCTCAAACTTTTTTTTCCTTTGGGACTTCCCAAGAATTGCTAGTTTTTCCTTTGTTAGATATTATGTTGTTAGACCACCTTCCCATTAAATTATGTATAGAATGGACTGTTCACCAACCACATTCCTATCCGCCACCTTTTTTTCTCAACATGTCATTCCTCAACCATCCCTCAACTCTAGACCACATAACTAATGTGTGTAACCTTCAACCTATGCCCACTCAATTGTAATGGTGGATTTCATGGTGGAATGCATTCATTACTCGCACTGCACACTTTCTCTACTTTAATAGAAAACATCTTATTTCTGTCGTCGGTCGTGCGCTAGAAATACCAATTAGGACTTACATGCAGCATTTGACAACTTGGCACCTCATCCTTTCTCCCCAGAGTTACATCTTAAGGTGGTAGAACTTTGTCATGCAAAGCAGGTTGTCGACACTTATTCTGCTAGGGGAGCTCAAATAAAGGAACGTCTTCACTAGTTGAAAGTGGTAGATTGTGCTAGTAAATATTCTTTCTCTTCACTACACCCCAAGAATTCCAATTCAGGGATTAAAAGGATCAAGGATAGAAACTCGGTTCTCACCGAGCTTCCTGATATTTTGCAAGCTTTTGTCGCACACTACAAACAAGTTTTCACAACCCAGGATTCCACTCTTGCCTCTCGTCAAGCCTTAGAGGATTGCTTAGTCTGTGTTCCCAATCATCTCTCAAAATCTCAACGAGTTTTTTGTGATAAGACTTTGTATGTTCAAGACCTTAGGGAGGTTTCCTTCTCCATGGCTGACGATGAGTCCCCAGGATGTGATGGCTTTCCCTGTGAATTTTATAAGGCCTTGTGGGATACTTTAGGGACTAACCTTCATAACGTCTATTTAGAAGCACTGCATATCGGAATATTGGGCGATAAAATAAACAGAGGAAATATTAAATTCATACCTAAAGTTGGCAATCCTGGGGACATTTGTAATTGGCGCTCCATCACATTGTTCAATGTCTCCTACAAAATAATAGCAAAGGCCTTGTCACTAATAATTTGTCATCTTCTTCCCCAAATTATTTGCCCAGAGAAAACAGGATTTATCCAGTCCCGGTTCATCCTGGATAATTTAATTGCAGTCTGGGAAGGTATGGAATGGGCTCGCCAATCTGGTCAGTCCGCTATTTTCCTCAAGATTGACTTTTCCAAAGCCTATGACCGTACTGAATGGCCTTTTATTCATGCAATATTGTATGCACTAGGATTTGGTCCCCATTTTATTTATTCTGTTAAAATGCTTTTTTCAGATGTCATTGCTTGCATCACCATCAATAGCCACCATTCCTCTTCTTTTGGTTAGCATCGATCTATTCGATAGGGTTTCCCCTTGGATTCTGCTCTGTATATTTTAGCAACAGAGGGTTTTGGTTACTTGCTAGCTTCTGCTATTTTTGTTGGTCATGTTCATGGGATTTCATTGCCAAATTCCACCTCCCAGCTTGTCAATGGGCATTTTTCTGATGAATCCTTCCTCACTCTCCTTGAGGAAGAAACCAACGTGCAACATGATCTTCATTTCCTCAACATTTGTTTCTTGGCTTCTAGTTCATCCATTTAATGGCATAAGACTCTCTGCTTTTGTCAGTCTTTCCTACCAACACCACAATGGATGTTTCCCTATAATTGGAAATGGATACAACATGGTCAACTCTTCCATTTCCTCGGCATACCATTTTCCTTTCATGGCTCGATAGCCAAACTTTGAACTATTGTTTGGAAAATATTGAGACCAAGATGGCATATTGGATTACCAAACCTCTCTTACTGACAGGAAAATTTCAGGTCTTCTCCAAGGTTTTGGTTGCTACACATGTCTATTACTCTTCTTGTTGGTCTCCCTCAAAAGCATCTTATGCCATATTGGAGCGCCTTCTCAGGGGTTTTCTATGGGCCTCGGATACCCAACGCCATGGATTTCATCATGTGGCCTAGGATTATTGTTTCCTCCTTTGACACTCGGGTGGACTTGGCCTCATTTCCACCCATAGGAAAGGTCAAGCTCTTTGTGTTATGTGGATATTTCACAACATTTCTGGCGAGGAGGCTTGGAAGATTTTATTGCGCCATTGCATTTCTTCTGGATTTCCTTTGCATCATCCAACATGGAAAGATTTGGGCTTTCAGAATTTTATTCTTATGATAGACCCTATACAAATTCATGTTTCCTTTGTGGTGAAAAGCATTTGGCGTGCATGGGATGCTACCGGGCCCTAGTTACGATGGCATGGTTCTAGTTTGCATGATGGCCTCTCTTTAAACTTACATAATCTTTGGTGGTCACTTTTAATTTGGATGCAAGGTCTCCCTTTGGTCAGAGTTCCAGGTCTCCATGCTCTGTGTCTCCATTGTCATGGCCTGCGCACTCCTCGAGACCTCTTCTTTTGAGAGACAATGTTCGTTCATAAATAGTAGGATGTTCATGTACATTTTGATCTTTCCATCCAAGACATAGAGACTTTGAGCTTTTGGTTTCTCTTTTTCCACCAAGACTTTTGCACAAGATTGCCATCACTAGTCACACTCCATGGTGGAAGGACTGGCGATGGTACCCAGACATAGATTTTGAAAGATATCAACCTCGACAAGGCTAGCTTTGGCTTTCTCACCACTTGCCTATGGTGGAGGTTTTGAATCAAAGATGACATGTCCAATCTTCTCATTATAGTTGGAGATTGTGTTTCATTACTATTTGATCCACTATTATAGAACCTAAAATTGTACATTGCAATTGGTGTCTTTTGTTTAAAGGGTTACCTTTAGGTTCTCGACTTCACTATCTGGGTATTCTGGATCCCTGTTGCCCTTTATGTTACCAGCCTGAATCTTTTCTCCACCTTTTTTGGTTCTGTCGGATGGCGCAAAACTATTGGGTCTGGATTCATAGTTTTTTTCTTCATTCCATCCTTCCATGTATACTTGGCCTCTCATTCTTTTTAGTGATCACCCAATTCTTCCATTTCCTATCCTGCAAATTTGGCACACTTCAAGAATGGAAATTTATTTACAATTTGGAAAGAAATAATTTCATCTCTTTTCTCAAATATTGTTATTGATACTAATATATCCTTATTTGCTAAAGAATGTATTTGTAATAATGTAATGCTCCAGATTCAAGTTCAAGAAGATAAGGTTTCTTTTGAGATTTCTCATTTTCAGGAGCTACTTCAACATTGGGCCAATGCCCCATATATTGTGGCTTGAGTTCCACCATATGCATCTACTTTCGGCGTTCCTTCCCACTCTCATGGGCGGCGCCAAGGTCATAATCACTCTAGTAGGCAGAGAGATTCTCGCTCTCGGCCCCCAAACCAACATTCCCCTCCACATCATCACTATTACTGTCTTTCACAAGCTCCAAATCCTTGTTGGGAATCCCTTTCTGGTTGGGGACCTTGACCAACACCCACTTGGCCACCAACAACCACCTCTAGTTGGCCAACTGATTGAACCTCAGGTTGGCCTTCGGTGAAAGATTTCCCTCAGCTCTCTTTGGCTATTTCACCATGTAGAGATGAGGAGGATGAAGAAAATGCAGATGGATGGACTCTTCCGGACCCGGAGCCTTCTCAGATTGCAGGTTGGGGAGACAGGAACGACAAGCCAAACCATCTGCCTTCCTCTGCCACTGCTTTGGCGGCTTGAGGGCTTCTCTTTCTTTTGTCTCTTTTGATACTTTCTGTTTCTTGGCTTTCTTTGTAGTTTCTGGGCAATGCCCATATGACAATCTAGTTTAGGTCTTGGCCCTTGTTTTTTCTGGATAACTTTGGAAGTTGACTAAGTTTTCCTCTCAAACTTTATTTTGTAACTCTTGGACTCTTTGTGATTAATTAAATATTTGGTGCAGTATCTCCATTAAAAAAAACTTGTTGAGACTTCTTTTTATCTATCTATGAATATGACTATGTTTTATGAAATAATTATTTACGCTCCATATAATAACGACCTACTTATGCACTTCATCTTTGGAATTATAAGAAAAATATTAGAGATGAGTGCTTCATCTTTGCACTTCTCTCCTTTAAAGGACTTTAGGATCCATTTAACAATTAAGGTTGCATTATGTAATTTTAGGTTTCAAGTTTCATTCCTCAAGATTTGTTTGGAAGGCAATATTGATTTCCAATCAATTGTATGTCTACTCACTACCTTTTTTATTTAATCAAAAAAATGCTTGTCGTCTTATGCAATATATCAACTTGACATCTCGTCAAGAAAAAATATAATTAAAAAGCGAACATTTTTTTTGGATGTATTTGAAACCTCTTGTAATAAGGAGAAAAAGACTATTGTCGTTTAGAGAATTTCTCTTCAATTTTTTGAACTACCCAGTTCACATCTTATGAATTGAATGGAAATTTTAAAAAATGATTCTTAGATATTGTATCAATTTATTAGGACCTTCACACTTCCAACCATTTGTTAAACCAAGAAGGTGAGGTGTCAAACCAAAAAGGTGGGGTATCAAACTTAAATGATAAAAACAAATATATATCTAAACAATTCTATACTTGAAGCCAAACAAAATAAGTCTAGTATGTTTAACATTTTAAAAAAAAATCTCCTCCTCAATGCAAGGAAAAAGAGAGGTATCATTCACAAACTAAATGTAACTTTAAACCATTAGAGATCATAGGTGCACCAAGAAGAATAATCTCTTTAGAAGTAATGAAGGGCTTATGTTGCATTTACAACTAGAGAATTGGCTAAGCAACTCTCTCTCTCTCTCTCTCTCTCTCTCTCTCTCTCTCTCTCTCTCACACACACACACACACACACACACACACACACAACTAAAACTCAATGTACAAATGAGATACCAATAGTTAAGGTGGCTTGGAGCCATAACACTCTAAAGAGCTCTGAATACTATCACCAATCTTATCCTAAAAGTATAGAGGTAATTTTCCTTATTGGTGTCTTTCTTCAACAAATGTCTATTTGAATCATAAGAAATCATAGGACTTCTTATAACCCCTCTCATCTGATTACTTATTCCTTCTAATCTTATAGAATGTAAAACAATTGAACGTGTAACATTAAATATTCCCTCATTATCCTCTAGACAAATCTCCTTTGAATCCCTCTCTTCAAACCCAAGGGGCTTCATAATTTGTATACAATTATCATTGATACAAATTTTATTATCAAAGGGTTCACCTTTGCATGATAACTTATATAGGGCAACACTCCCAAAGTCTAAAAGAGGTCCAATCCATATTATCTCTTTTCCTCGATGAGAAATGTGTCTTCTTATTGTTTAGGCGAACTACATCAAGACGGTCAACATTGTGGCATCACTGGCACATGACAACAAACTCCTTACATATAATTGATTGCTCCCACTTGTCAAATTTAGAGGACAATGCGATAGAAGAAGCATGTTATCTAGTTTTGTCATTATTCAAAATATGGCAAACACCATGGGTCACTTGGATTTTCTAATTGCATAAAAGGTTATGAGCTAACCTAAAGAGTTTATGATACCTCCAATGCTTCATCCATCCAATATTCCAATGGTAGACCTACAAACTTGATCAATATGGGGACCTTATTGATGCATTTTTTCTTAGGATCAAAACCTTGTTTCCATTTTTTTAATAGAGCTCTCATTTACATAGAAAACCATGACATAATTTCCATTTCTCATAGCTTATTAGTATTGGGCCTAGCTACACAAAACTTTCCTATGAGAGAAAACTTGAATCTAGAAGCAAACCTATCAATTACAATATTAGGAATCCTTGAGGGCACAACACATGTCATCCCCAATTAGACATAGCAAGATTGGTAATAGGTTTACCTCTCACAAATATCTACCCATGCTTTCTTTGTAGACAACTCAAGAACTATACTAGTAGCGCCTTCAAAAACTTGACACATCTTAGAGAGTTGACTAGGATAAACCCTTGTGAAATAAAAATTGAAATAATTTTTTAAAAATAATTTATTATATTATTACTCAAAAATAAAATAGTTGTTTAGAAAAATCCCTCACTAAAGATGATGGACGTGACACTAAGTAAGAGAGACTCTATTTAAATCTATGGATGAGTGTGACACCATAAAGTGAGAGGACTTCTACCTAAATCTATGGATAAATGTAGATAAAACAAACCACATTTAACCAATTCCATTCAACCTAAACCAGAAATTGTATGTTACCTCAAATGTAAGTGTGAAAGATATGTATTATTTAATTATTATTAATATGTCTCAAAAATTTCATAAAATTTGATCTTAAAATTATTTTCAATGTTTAACTTCTCTATATATAATTTTAGTAAACATACTAACAAATGTAAATTTAAGTATTTTTTATTTACTGATTTACTATTTTATTTATAATTTATCAAAAAATCTTTCAATGAAAATAATTCTAAATTAAAATTTTCATACATATCTTTAGAAAAATCTTCAAAGAAATGGAAAGAGATATCATTCTTCGGACATCTATTTACTTTAATAAACAAATTAAATTAAAAGAACCTTTTTAATAAAATTTTCAATAAATAGATTTATATATTTCATCGGAACGAGTTGACTCAGATTCTGGGTTCTAAGGAGTGTAGTTTCTTGGTGGGTCTGGATGTCCTAGCTTGGGGCAATGATTCATTTGGTAAATACTTTGTTTCTACAGGGTACTTGGCACTTAATAGACAGTTGTTTGGAAGTACTGAGGTGTCTTGGTGGAAACAGGTTTGGAGTAAATGTTTCTGGCCTAAATGCAATTTTTCCATGTGGCTGATGGTTCACAATTGTTGTCTTACCTGGGACAATTTATGCAAGCGGGGCTTTCATGGCCCCTCAATGTGACTTGTGTTGTATTGAGAGTATGTTTCCCATCTTTTCTTTCAGTGCTCCTTTGCCAAGGAAATCTAACACTTTTGGTGGGGTGTTTGGGGTCAGACCTGCTAGTACATCCCCTCTTTGTCCGAGTTTTGTGCTCATTAAGGTAAAATCCCTGCTCAAACTTCTTTTCTTCAGGTTGCTTGGGATCTTGGTCCTTTTATCATTTGGCATGTTTGTTTGTAGAGGAATTGGAGGATTTTTCATAATGCAAGGATGGGTCTTGTACACTTGTGGCAAATTATTCATTCTCTTCGCGAGACTATTTTAGCAAAGTGTGATTTGACTAGAGGAGTAGATCTTGGAGTTGTTATTTGCAATCGTCTTACTTTTCCTCTTCAAGGAGGTGCTCTATTGTTTCTCAGTCATGGTAGGAGTAGTAGACACAGACATCCTTTGCGACAGATCAATCGAGAGGGTTGTTGGACACCCCATCCTCACGGAGTTTTAAAAATCAACACTGATGGATCATCTCAAGGAAATCTTGGGCATGCTCTCATTGGTGGAGTTGGCCAGGATAGTTCTAGTGATGTTCAGTTTATTTTTTTTGTTTACAAGGGCTTTCATACTAATAATTTAATGGGGGCTCTTGTCATTTTTTATGTTGCTAAGCAGTGTTGTGCTCTTGGCTGGAGCAAGATTATTTGTGAGTAATTCTCAAGTGGTGGTGACTTTGCTAACTAGGCAAGAGTTTGGGGATGTTAGCTAGCACTTGGCTTTGGTTATCAAACAGATTCTCCAGTTGTGCAACTCCTTAAATTTTGTTACCTTCACACACATTCTTGGGGAGTGGGATGGTGTTGCAGATTGTTTGGCTATACGGGCTTCGAATCATATGCAAGATTGAAATATAGTGGATAAGAGGCAATTGCCTCCTGATATGTCTCATATGTTTGATCATTTAGTGGATGATGACAAGGCTATGTAGTGCTCTCTGCTGGGCACTTTGCTTGTTTTGTATCTCTTTTGTGTTTAAATAATTTTTTACCCCTCTTTTAGTTAAAAACAATACATTAAAGAATCCCAAACAAAAAATTAAACTATAAAATAACTGTTAAATAAATACAAATAAAATAATTCATAAATTATTTTATGAAGGTGTAGAGTAGTTGTTAATTTCAATGCAGGAACTTACTAGAAAACAGTTTTAAACAGTTAGAAAGTCTGGCGTGCAGAGTCGTTTCTGACATTGATACCTTCCCAGCACTTAAGACCATGTCTAATTTCAAAGATTTCTCAACTATGCAGACAAGCCCCGCCTTGAATGAGCCTGCTGACTTGCCTCTCTTTTTGTAGGCCTAGGATCCCTTAAACCCAACTTAAGACCATGTCTAATTTCAAAGATTTTTCAACTATGCAGACAAGCCCCGCCTTGCATGAGCCTGCTGACTTGCCTCTCTTTTTGTAGGCCTAGGATCCCTTAAACCCAAATATTTCAAGTAAAAATGGTATATCAAAGCTATTAAATTTCTACAACCTATATGAATGTTGTAATAGTTTCTTGATTGTGATTAAAAAATGTACACAATCGAATTCAGAAGCTATTACAACAAAAATGGTATATAACATATCTTTCAGTTCTTGAAAGAGAGGTCATAAGTTCAAATTCTACAGGAGATAAGGTATTAAGGTATGTACGTCTCGTTTGTAGCATAGTTAGGTGCCTCCCACAAGAAGTATGGAATAGTCCCATATTATTAAAACCATCTGTACACCCAAACATAGATGGTCGGTACCGTGGACTATAAAAGTACCTTCCCTTACCTTTCCTTTCTTACGATTTTCACAAATTGCCAGGGCTCAGCCATATCCAACACAAGTTAAAAATTAAAACACCTGGGATTTCTGAACTCGGGATAAACTGTAGAGGTTAAGAACTTTTAAAGCTCAATTTGATTTTAATTTGCTGGATATGTATCTAAGTAACAAACAAAGGTCACCCAACTAAATAGAAATGCATCTGGCCCGATGATGTTATTTAGATCACAGGCTCCTGGAGGCAAGGCAACCCCTCAGCAAAGTGATTTCAACTTGCAAAGATCAAGAGAATTTTCATAGATTTTAGGCATTTTGTGGAACTTTGTTTCAAGTCTTTAAGAACTGACATTCATGAGCTTTATCTAGTCGTATGCTCCAAAAAAAGGTGTATGAACATCTACATTTCAAAGAACCAGTGTATTGTCATCTAAGTTAGAATTGTGTAATCAATTTTCCACAAAATGCACAGAAAAGCATCATGTGAATTACAGCATAGGTAACCGACATACAGTAGTTCTCTTTCACAAGTTTAACCATCTCTTGCCGATTGCACAATGTGCCAAAATACTGGATACCAGTCAAACATGAACAAGTAGTACATATGTATTCATTAAACAGCAATTCGCCTGAACACAGATATATGAATCCAACAAATCATTTTGAATAATTGAGAAACTATCTAAATATTGGTTTTACACTATACATGTTAAAACAATTTCCATTGTTACTCTTTAAACGGTGACAACATTTGTTTTTCTTCACTACCAGCCCAATCCTATGCCTGCAAATCTGTATCACGTATAATTGTTCCTGATGGAAATACAATTGCAGCAATTGGTAAATGTTCCAATCCTCCACATTCATCAACAATAATCCGAAGTTTATCCACACAAAGAGTTCCATGGTGGCCACTAACCAGCATGACTTTCTTCTCTGACAATTCCTGCAATAAATGTTAAAAATCAACTCAGATTTCTAATGTAGAAAACCACAAAAAACAGGTTATTTAAAATTTAAATCAATAACCCGCTAAATTTAAGATAGATATTCTTTCACTAGAAACTGATAAAAAGATGGTGTTTTGCATCTCTTCTTTTCTCCCTAAGCTTTCCATGCACTGAAACCAGTTTGAACATGGATTCAATAGGTTATGAGATAAGAAACAATATTGGATATGGATACAGCCATTTTTTAAGAACCCTAATATGGATAGGCTGGAAACAATATTCATAAAAAAGACATCACATATTTAACAGAATTTCCTAAGTTATTAGAGAAGATACTTTAAAAGCAATATAGAGACATAGTTGCTACGTATATAATTATAACTTGATTTGACAATTTGAAATTAAAAAATATACAAACCAGGACTGTTAATTATATTAACTATAATAAAATAAAAAGTAAAAATTAGAATAATATTATACTTAAATATTAATAATTCAGTAAAGAATAAACAATTATATATATATATATATATATATATATAAGTTTTAATTTTTTAAAAATATCTACCGTGAAAACAACATAATACAAGTATAAAATTATGAACATTTAGTTTTTTAAGTCTGTAAAATTAGAACACCAAAAAAATAGTGAAGTTGCATTGGTAGAAGACCCCCAAAAAATGACCGCTAAAATAGAAAAACATTTCAGGTCTTATTTGGTGCAGGATTTGTCTGTACTTTTTAAAACAAAAAAAATTGCATGATTGAAGTTTTCTTAAATTAAGTTCAGAAAGATTCCTGTCAATAAAAAAAGGAAAGTTGCTTTTCTAGTCCATGATACCAATCATCTGTTTTTGGGTCTACATATAGTTACACTAATATTGGACTACCACATACTCCATGCGGGAGGCACCTAACTGTGCTACAAACGAGGCATACATACCTTATCCCCCAATGGGATTTGAATTTGTGACCTCTATTTCAAGAGCACGAAATAAGGGATTTTGTGGCATGGATGGGTACAGTATCCGATATGTATCCATGTCATATCATACCCGTATTTGTATCAGGTATGGGATACACACTTTTGGGGAGGTGCAGAGGCGTATCCGGCTACTCTGGACTTTACCACATCAGTACACCACATTGAGATGACATCCACAGTGTAGCCACACATCTCGAGCTGCCACTGGAAACTTGGTTTAGGGCTATAGCAGGTGTTGTAATTCAAGAATATATACAATGTGCACCAAAGCAAATTTATTAATTAAAAGCAGGGAAAATTTAAAAGAGTTATTATGATTCGATAAAATATGTATTTAGGTCAGGTGCTACATGTGTTGAGCTTCATAGCTGGCACCTCATACTTCTGCATTAAGAAAGGAGACAACGGTTCCATGAAATCATAATGGTTACCAAAATCAAAGTTTTTTGTTCAGCATATCCTCCCTACAACCCTATTGGAAGAACGCAACTCTGCCAATGGATGATCCCTAGTCTTCCTCCTTATAAGGGGATTGAGTGGATCCTTGGAGGAGATTTTAATATGGTTGAATGTGACAGTGATTGTCCTTATAAGGGAGTTGAGGGGATCCTTGGAGAAGATTTTAATATGGTTGAATGTGACAGTGATTGATTTAAGGTAGCAAAAAAGTTTAAATAAAGGCAGGCTTAAAATGATTGCAAGATAATTCATGTATCATTTACATTTTCTAGGGACAAAAACCTCATGCTTTACTACACTTGAACACCTAATCCATTAGGTAAGTGAGAAGAAATTAATAACAAGCCAAACTTGACAATCTTTAGGCAACTAATATGCTGAAACTTGCTCCTCTAGTGACTAGAGATTGGTCCTCTGGAGTCTGGACACTTCCATTACAGGATCAAATTATTATCCTTTGGTAACTACTATCCTACTTGGGGCTGTTTGCAAGTTGGATCTATTAAATATTGCTCTTTCAGAGTCTGAAACGCATTTGAGGATTATTATAAAAGTTTAGAATTTGGTGCCGTGTCTACTCAGGAATGAAGTGCAGACATTGTAATGGGAGGTAACCATCCAGCATACAAGAAACTTTTTTAGTTTGACGAGTGGTTTTAAGAGCAAGGAAAGGAAAGAAAAACACGTCTGCTTCAATCTCCAGCAAGTTAGAGACATAATCTAGAAATATGTTCTTTCAATGATATGAAACAAAAAAAGTAGCCAATGAGTTTCCTACTCATATACAGAGTTTGAACATTGGGCAACATGAGCTAGAATTAGAGGGAGCATGCACTAAATTGTAGATGGAGACGTTTCTTCCAAATTATATTTTCAGTTGTTCAAAGAAAAACAGAAATTATGATGAATTTTAGCCATCTGAGGTCCCAACAGAAATTTAATGGAGTATTTCCAAAGGATCTTTACCATCACGTGATGTTTCTTTCAAAATCTACTTTCAATTAGTTAAAAGATGAGAGAATTAGGACAAACCTAATGGAATCTAATGTCGAAATCTAATGAACTTCAGTAATATTTCAAAGTATCCTTTATTATAATTACAAGGTTCTATTAAGGAGCCTTGTACCTTCGAACTATATAAACATCAAAATCTAGTTCATTCCCAAACCCGGGTGACAGGTGCCCAGAAACCCACATATCAGAAACACAGATCTATAATGCTAAAGAAGCTGTCAACTAACACAGACACAACCAGCAAAGCATATCATGGACCCAAAAGGCTGTAACATTCAGCAACAACCAAGGCCAAAATAGTTCCTACCCACACCAGTACAGATGCCTACCAAACCAACAGCAGAAAAACATTAGCAAGACAAACAAAATACATACTATCCTTAACCCCGGCATTAAACAAATCACTATTACTCTACATTTCCCAGTTCCCACTAAGGCACACTCAGATCCCAGCAGAAAGGGCACCCATGCTTACCAGCACAGGAAGTCACACCCTCACCAGATACCAGAACCACCTCCGCCATAACAGGAGAGGGTACAGACATTTGCGGACCCATCAACTGAATATCATTGAATAACTCAGACCTCCCAGCCACCCTTGTAAGCATATCATTTGCAAAAGCCGGAGAGGGAATTCACTTGTCACCTCCAGAAGTCCATTGTGATGATGTTTGAACACCAATCTGATCTCTTGAAACAAATCCATGATAAGGCCAACATTCTGACAGACAGAATCAAACTCTCCCACAAACACCTCATTTTTGCCTCCATAGGAAAAAACTGCCTCAACCCTGAAGCAGAGATCGTGCATCATTGAAGCCCTCATCTGCTGATGCATTGAAGGGCAGCAAATAAAAAATATGTCTTCACACCGCCACACTGCTCACTGTCACCCCCAGTTTAACGTTGAATCCTGCTGATATAAAAGCATGTGTCGTCAATATACCAGTACCCACTAGCCCCTCCGGACCCAACACAGTGTTAAGCAAATTGAGAGCACACACAATACATATCCTTCCAGCAAAGGATCCCTTGAGGGCAAGAATCTAAGTTCCACCATGAAATAGAAGCCCAAGCATTACCAAAGCCCTCTTAATCAGCCATCTAAAATAAAACATCCAACAACACACCAACCATCCAACAGAGTAACTCAGGATGCACCCTTGTAAAAAAGTTTAAACTACTCAGTACGGAAGGCTTTGGCAGCACCCTTCACACAGATACCTATTGTGGACAACTCTACCATTCATTTAAAACAATAATTAATATGCGTGAAATGATAGCCATCCAATGTACATTGGAGGATATTAACTTGTAGACATAAAATTGCATCCCGCCAAATTATTAAAGGCCCTCCAAATAAAGGATATCCATACTCTCTATGGTTGATAGAATGAACTTTTGACTCCTTGTTTGCTAGGATATTGACTGTAGATTGTTTTCTCTATAACGATGAAGAAAAAAACCACCTTGAATTCACTACGATACATGCTTGCCTCTTTATATAAGACCTCATTCTCCAGTTTGGACTATTGCCTTTCTTTAATGCAGATATCACAAGCAACTAATCTCCTTCTTGCAAGCCAAAATAAGACCAACAATTATCACCTCCCATTCTGCCTCATTGTTAGACATAGTGTCAATCAACTGTGAGTCACCATACATGAATTATCCTTTGTCATCTCATAATATGTATTCTACTCCCCCTATTCTAGGATCTCCCCCTATGAACACCATCAAAGTTCGACTTATCACTTACCTTGGAGCCAACTAAATTTGTTTCCCTTCAGTTTCTTATTGTCTCATAACCCATTAATGGGTATTTTATATCCTTACTCCAAAGCACATTGACCTTTGCAAAGCACTTTAACAGCACTTTTGAAGAATTTTGTTCCACACCTAGATGGCCTTCTTGTGGAATTTTATAAGATGTAGCATGTACTGTTAACCAACTAATGGTAATGGTGATGAAGACCGAGTTCAGAAGAATACAAGCAAGTAGAATGGTTAGATCAGTTGTTATTTTGTCATTGATGTCAAGCAACTGATCTCTGGTTTATATTAAGTTGTCATATCAATCGAAGAGGAACTTAATTGGGCAGATAATAAAGATCAGACAATGATAAGGTACTATTGGTATAATTGTTTTTACTTAACATTTGATGTTGTTAAGTCGGTAAAGGGAACAGGCCTAGTTACCGAGTAATGGAAAGTGTTAGTCGATCGAGCAGAGAAAAGACAGTCACCAAGCGAAGTTGACAACCAAGCAAGGTCAGTTACCGAGCAAGGTTGGTAACCGAGCGAAGTCAAACACCGAGTGAAGATAGTCACCGAAGTCACCGAGCACGGAACAGAGTTTGAACAGAGATTGGATTCAAAGATCAGAACAAATTTAATGCGAAGGCACAAAGATCAAGAAGATGCTAAGGATGAAGACGAAGTTTGTTACAAGATGTACAGTCATGAAAAGTCAAGTTCAAAATATGAGATGGAGATTAAGCGGCAAAAAGAAAGTTGTGAGTTCCAAGAAAAGTGCAAGTCACGAGGCAAGGTTAACCGCCTAACCGAGTTGCAAATACATTGTATCAGTTCATATGAGATGATCTGACGGCGAGCGCAATTGAAGGGAAACCTAATCAATAGGATTAAGAGGCAAAACAGAGGCCTATATATTGATGAGTCTGTATGTTTATACAGAGATGCTAGCGAATTGAATAGTTAAAGAGCTACCGAGCAGAGTAGTAAAAGAGTTGGAGAACCAATCCAGAGGAGAGACTGATGAGTTGTTGATGCCAGTAAGTTTCAGAGAGCGGACAAGGGATCTGATCAAGCAAAGGATAGTTGCAGAATCACAGGTCATATCAGTACACTGTTGCTTACTAATATTTGTAACAGAAAATCTCTTAATCGAGTGGACCTAACAAGTCTTTTTGTAAATCCTTGTGAAAGGTAACATTCTAGGATGAATGTTTAAGCCCTCTAACCAGGCCACTCCTAACAGGGTGAAGATCTTAACAGATCTGAGGTAAATCCCCTACCAGGGTCACATCTAACAAATGTGCATTGTAATCTTTAACTGGATTGGCTCTTAACCGAGCATACTTCAGAAGAGTATTTCTTTTTGTGGGTGACAATTCCCATGGAGGTTTTTCCCAAATTGGGTTTCCTCGTTAAATCTAGTGTTACATGTGATGCTTGATAACTGTGAATGTTATTTGCTTATGTTATATGATGTTTATCAAGTTAATGAAGTGTTTACAAGTTTCGGTTGATGTTGTTATTTGAATCACCGAGTTGAATCAGAGGTTTAGTTTTAAAGTATTAAAGTTCAATATTTTCTAACTCACCCCCCCTCTCAGTAAACCATCATTAGTAGGGTAAACCAACAATTGGTACCAGAGCTAGTGCTCTGAGAAGATAAGTTTGAAGGTACTTGAGTAAAAGATCCAAAGATGTATAAGAGGGAAGCACCGAAGTTGAATAGGAATAACTTTTCTACATGGAAGAACAAAATGAGGCTTCACATATCTGGTATTGGAGATTATGCACTGCATCATCTTGATAATGAGTACTCACCTCCACCGTTTGGTCCTTTGACACTTGAGCAGATAAGAGAAAGACAAGAACATACACAAGTGATGATAGAGATAGCTTCTACTCTCACCAACCTAGAGTTCAATGATTTAGAAGGTTGTGATATTGCTAAGCAGATGTGGGATAGGCTTACACTGGTTTTTGGCGGAGATCAACATGTTCAAAAAGCTAAGCCTGAAAGCTTAAGAGGAAAGTTTGAATCAATGAGAATGAGAAGAGAAAACATTACAGCATACAACACAAGACTAAAGGAGATTGCTATTGCTATTAGAGGTGCTGGTGGAACCATTAGAAAAGATGTTACAAGCAAGATGCTTAGAACACTGCTACCTATCTATGTCAAGATCCATTCCACAGATGGTTGTTACTTTGGATGCTACAATCGGTATGCTAATTGCTTTTGAGCTGAATGATTTTGATAATAGTTTGTCTACTACTTCTAAGATTGAATCTGCATTCAAATCATCTTTGACTATTGGGAAGTTTAGAGATTCTACATCTAGTGATGGATATGCAAGTAGTGCTAGTGAAAGATTTCATAGTTGTAAAAGTGAGCTTGAAGAACTATATGTTGAAGATGAAAATAATGAAGCTGAATTTGAAGCATTATTGGCTAGGAGGCTACCGAGAGGTAAAGGAAAGTACAGAGGTAAGCTACCTTTGAAATGTTATTCATGCAATAAGATTGGTCACAGCTTCTAATTGTCCTAACAATAATGAGAAGAAAGATAACAAAGACAACAACAAGACTGAGAACAGATTTAGAAGATTCAGAGACTTTAAGAACAAAGAAAAGAAAGCATGCTACATTGCTGAAGGAGGTTCATCTAATGATGACACCGATGATGATGAAGAAGTTGTCTATGTTGCTATTAAAGATGAGTCTGATGAAGAAAGGTATGTTGAAGAAAAACCCCTAATATCACAAGTAAAAATGATACATGGATTATAGACAACGGTTGCTCACACCATATGATTGGTGATACTAATAAGTTTATTACTTTGAAAGAGCATAATGGTGGTAATGTTAAATTTGGAAATGATGCCCCATATCCTGTGAAGGGAAAAGGTTCTATAATTCTACTGAACAATACTAAGTGCGATGATGTTTATTGGGTTGAAGGTCTGAAGTACAATTTGTTGAGTATGACACAGTTAAATAATAAAGGTCACCGACTGGAATTTCAAAACAAGAAGGTTAAAGTATTTGATCAGAAGAGAAGTTTGATTGCCTCGGGAGGTCAATCTAAAAGCAACTTATTCTATCTTGATACATCCATAAGGAGTTGTCCGTTTGCTAAGATTGAAGATGTATGGCTATGGCACAAAAGGCTATGTCATGTTAATTTTGACAACTTAATCAAAGTGAGTAAGAAGAATAGAGTAAGAGGTCTACCGAGTCTAGACAAACCTGAGAATGTAATGTGTACGGGATGTCAAGTAGGTAAGATGACTAAATCGAGCTTTACAAGCAAAACTTATACCACACAAGGTATATTGGAGTTAGTACACACTGACCTATGTGGTCCCATGAGAACACAAAGCTACTATGGAGATAGATACTTCATATTTTTTGTTGATGATTATTCTAGAATGATGTCGGTTATGTTTTTAAAAGAAAAATCTCATGCGTTTCAAATGTTTAAGTGGTACAAGGCTAGAGTTGAAAAAGAGACAGGGAGACAGCTGAAATGTCTGAGATTTGACAGAGGCGGAGAGTTTACATCTGATGAATTTACACTCTTCTGCAATGAACACGGTACAAAGAGACAAATGTCTACACCAAGAACACCACAACAGAACGATATAGTTGAAAGGAGAAACAGATCCATTGTGGATTGTGCTAGAACACTGATGAATGAGAATGGGATTTCTCAAACCTTCTGGAGAGAAGCAGTCAACATTGTTGCTTATACACTAAACCGAGTACAACTAAAGAAGGGAACTAACAAAACACCTTATGAGATCTGGTATGGACATAAACCGAATGTAAGTTACTTCAAAGTATTTGGAAGTAGGTGTTATATTCTTAAAGATGCAAGAGATGGTAAATTTGACTCTAAAGGAGATGAAGGAATATTTTTGGGATATTCTACTAAGAGCAAAGCCTACAAATGTTTGAATAAGAATACTAACAAAATTGTAGAAAGTGCAAATGTGAGGATTGATGAATTTGCAGAGAAGAATGATGAAGACGGCAAGAAGGGACCTGAGGATTATCAAAGATTTGTCTGTGTACAAACCGAGATTCCTGACACCTTACCAAAAGAACAAACCGAGGAAGAAGATCAGCACAGAGAACTTACACCGAATGATGGAAATGAAGAGATGCCACTGACTACCGAGCCTGTGTTGGCAAAGCATGTAAAGAGACACCACTCACAAGAACTCAATGAGACACTCAAACGATCCATGATTGGTAAGTTGCAATATGTAGTGCACAGCAGACCTGATATTGCTCATGCAGTAGGAATTGTTGCTAGGTTTTCTTCCAATCCAGAGGAAACACATATGTCTGCAGTTAAGAGAATTTTTAGATATCTTAAAGGCACTAAGGATATCGGCCTACTATACAATAAAGGAGACTTTGACTTGAAAGTCTATACTGATGTTGATTGGGCTGGAAACATTGATGACAAAAAGAGTACAAGCGGAGGAGCTTTATTTCTAGGAGAAAGACTAGTTACATGGCTAAGCAAGAAACAAAGTTGTATATCACAGTCTTATGTCGGGGCTGAGTATGTTGTTGCCGCTATGAATTGTGCAAATATTGTGTGGATCAAACAGCTACTAGAAGGTATGCAAGAAGAGATCACTGATCCAATCACTATCTATTGTGACAATACAAGTGCTATAAACATATCAAAGAATTTGGTAATGCACTCAAAGACCAAGCACATATCTATCAAGTATCCTTACTTGAGAGAGCAAGTACAAGACAAGCTTGTAATGTTGGAATATGTGAATTCAAAAGAACTTGCTGACGTATTCACCAAACCACTACCGAAGGATGCTTTTGAGTATCTCAGAGGTAAATTAGGAGTCCTACACCTATCCAACATTCATTAATGCAAGAGGCATGTTGCATCAATTCAAGGACACATTCGAATATCTGAATTTTGAGTTGATGCTAGTGATCACACTTTAGATGATGCCTGAAGTTGTGAAATGATTTATGTATGCAAAGAGAAATTAGTACATGCAAGGTATGACACACTGCCTGAAAAAGATTTCGAGAGTATGGATCTTTGGCATTGTTGTCAAAGAGGGAGAAGTATAGTAAGTAATTGATGAATACATAAGGAAAAATTTAGTGATGAATACAAAAGTAAAGGAGACTACATGTAAGAGGGAGAATGTAATTGAAGGCAAAGAGGAACAACAAGCTAAGAGGGAGCAAAGACAGTATAGAGAGATCAAAGTATAGATCAGAGTATACCATCATCAATTGATAGTGTTGCCATCAATGCCAAAGAGGGACATTGTTAACCAACTGATGGTAATGGTGATGAAGACAGAGTTAAGAAGAATACAAGCAAGTAGAATGGTTGGATCAGTTGTGATTTTGTCATTGATGTCAAGCAATTGATTTTTGGTTTTTATTAAGTTGTCATATCAATCAGAGACGAACTTAATTGGGTAGATAATAAAGATCAGACAATGATAAGATATTATTGGTATAATTGTTTTTACTTAACATTTGATGTTGTTAAGTCGGTAAAGAGAACATGCCTAGTTACTGAGTAATGGGAAGTGTTAGTCGGTCGAACAAAGCAGAGACAGTCACCAAGCGAAGTTGACAACCGAGCAAGGTTGGTAACCGAGCAAAGTCAGACACTGAATGAAGATAGTCACCGAAGTCACCAAGCACGGAATAGGGTTTGAACAGAAATTGGATTCAAAGATCGGAACACATTTAATGTGAAGGCATAGAGATCAAGAAGATGCTAAAGAGGAAGAGGAAGTTTGTTACAAGATCTACGGTCATGAAAAGTCAAGTTCAAAATCTAAGATCGAGATTAAGTGGCAAAAAGAAAGTTCTGAGTTCCAAGAAAAGTGCAAGTCACGAGGCAGGGTTAACCGCCTAACCGAGTTGCAGATACATTGTATCAGTACATATGAGATGATCTGACGGCTAAGCGCAATTGAAGGGAAACCTAATCAATAGGATTAAGACGCAAAACAAAGGCCTATATATTGATAAGTTTGTATGTTTATACAGAGATACTGGCGAATTGAATAGTTGAAGAGGTACCGAGCAGAGTAGTAAAAGAGTTGGAGAACCAGTCCAGAGGAGAGACTGATGAGTTGTTGATGCCAGTAAGTTTCAGAGAGCGAACAAGGGATCTGATCAAGCAAAGGATAGTGGAAGAATCACAGGTCAAATTAGTACATTGTTGCTTACTAATATTTGTAACAGAGAATCTCTTAACCGGGTGGACCTAACAAGTCTTTTTGTAAATCCTTGTGAAAGGTAACATTCTGGGATGAATGTTTAAGCCTCTAACCAGGCCACTCCTAACAGGGTGAAGATCTTAACAGATCTAAGGTAAATCCCCTAACAGGATCACATCTAACAAATGTGCATTGTAATCTTTAACCGGATTGGCTCTTAACCGAGCATACTTCAGAAGAGTATTTCTTTTTGTGAGTGACAATTCCCACGGAGGTTTTTCCCAAATTGGGTTTCCTCGTTAAATCTAGTGTTACCTATGATGCTTGATAACTATGAATGTTATTTGCTTATGTTATATATTGTTTATCAAATTTATGAAGTGTTTACAAGTTTCGGTTATTATTTTACCGAGTTGAATCAGAGGTTTAGTTTTAAAGTATTAAAGATCAATATTTTTTGATTCACCCCCCCTCAGTAAACCATCTTTATTAGGGTAAACCAACATGTACTTTAGCTAGATTATCTTTAAATGTGACAGGAATCCATCAAAAGATGAATCAGAGGTGCACTAATAAATGACGGCCTCATTACCATCCCTAAAAGTTTCAAAAAGAAAATGATAGAAGATGCTGTTGAATGTTTCCTACAGAATCTAACAAAGCCCCTTGCTAGTAGAACTATGTTGCTTGTGGGATGAATATTCTGAATGTATTAGACTGCATTTATAAAATATAGATTTAATTTTGACCATTCAATCACTCCTAACTTCTTGAATAGGCAAGTGAATCTGGTCAAAATGCCTTCTTTCTCAAGACAGATTTTTATATCTTGTGAGAAGATTGAATATAACTCCATCCCAACCATCCATACACAGATCTATGGCAGCCCTCTTTTCCCCAGATGCTGGTAGACTCAATGTGATTAGAAACTTTCATAATCTATTCATATCTACATGGATTCATCTGCATAATTAAGCTCTGACTCCAAATATATGTGATTGCAGAAGATAACTTTGGTTATTCCAGGGAGGTTGCTAGAGTGTTGAGGCAAATCAAAGGAATTTCTTCACCAAGAAGTAATTGATTGCTTCATTGTTGACCAACCAACCTCAATCCATTGACTTCCTCGGTATTTAGTAGAAAGCATAAAAAATTGTTTGAACAATTTCCTGAAACTGTCAGCATGGTTAGTTAAAAATGAGGTTGTGTTGCTTGAACAATATCCTCTTGCTTGATTCAACCCTGTATGGAAACTTATAAATCCACGTAAATTTATTCACTGCTTGGTTATCTCCTTTGGTATCCAGCTCTCCATTGCCAATCAAGAGCAATGAATAGTGACCAAATTTATAGAAAACAATGCAAACTTGGAGTAGCTTGCATCAACCATTGGAAGAGTTAAAATTTTAAATATCATTGATACAATTTCAGCGATAGAACAGATATTCTAATCCTCTTTCTTTTTCTCCTCTTCGACACCTGAAGTTCTCAAAAGCATTCATTAGAAGTGAGATAAATTCCTTTAGTATCTTGGGACTTCTGCATGCTTCTAAATGATCAACAAGAACTGGGAATCCCTCAAATCCTTTACCAAGAAGTAATCAATTGCTTTAAGTGCAAATTGCTAACCATCCAACCTTAAGCCATGAGCTTCTTCAACATTTAGTGGAAAGCATAATTCTTTGATTACACAATTTTACCCAAGTTATCAGCACAGTTGAGGAAAAAGATTAGATTTTGCTAATTGAACAACATCCTCTTGCTTGATTCAACCAGATAGAAACTTATAAATCCAAGTAAAACTATTTGCTGCTTGTTTATCTCCTTTAGTATCCAGCTCTCTAGTGCAGATCAAGAGCAACAAATAATGGCCAAATTTGCAGAAAACATTGCAGACTTGGAGTAGGCTGCATCAACCTTTCGGAAAGTTAAAAATCATTGATAGAATTTCAGCAATAGGACAGATCTTCTAATCTTCTTTCCTTTTCTCCTCCGCAGCAACTGAAGTTCTCAAATAATTCACTAGAGGTGAGAGGAATTCCTTCAGTATCTTGTGATTTCTGCACTCTTCAAAGGGATCAATGGGAACTGGGAATCCCTTGTATCATAGCATGGGGAGTAGTCTTTGCTAATAAATAGAGACGTGAAAACAGATGCTGTGCAACTCTGAAGATCTCAATCTTAGATACAATCATTAGTATCATTTGAGAATCCAATTCCATCTACTGTACAATTGTTTAGCGTACTCAAAACTTCCCCGTTGTCCATGAAAATGAAGTAAAATTGGAAAAAAAGTTCCCAATATTAATGCTTTATGAAGTTGATGGGGCCATCATCAATCAATAATTTTCCATACGATGCAGCATTTTCTGTCACCACGTGTGCCCTTATGACTATGTCCCTGAAGATGCTCTCATACACAGACTATTCAGAATTTTTCCCCATCAAAAACATGAAGAAGGCTAATTAAAATATAAAATAGAAAACATAAGCAAATAAAAAAACATAGGACTAGTAAAGCAAGCTAAAGAAGAATGAAAAAAAATACTTAACTATACAATTAATTTTGTTGAAAGCCACAAGCCTTGCTCATCAAAGATACAATCTAAAACATCAACTTTGGCATTGATCCTTGCACATGATGATATTGATTGCATTCACAAGAATAAGCCACCTCCTTCTGCATTGTTTTCTCATTAAGTCATCAGCCCAAGAAATTTTGCTGCAACCTTTCAATGTAATTTTAAGGCACTGAGCGAAACAAGAAGTTTGGAAAAGTGTTGGGTGCCTTCTAGAAGTAGACTACAGGTACGCTGTAGCAACACAATGTATTGCATTTTGTAATGAATCACACTACAATAGCCTCACTCATCTCTGCCACAATTTCCTTTAAAGTATCACTTCAGAAAAATTCTTTGCCCTTTGTACAGCATCTAGATTTCAGAAAAATATCCCACATAAGAAAAATAAAAAATATTTTGTTTTTCCTATCCAGCAAACATGCTAGTTCAACTCTTCTTCCTCCAGATTCCATGTTACTCGCCAATAAGGGATCTTGCATTAGCTTCTTATTCACAACTGAGCCTTTTTTCCCTTCATTGTTAGGGACTTTGAAGCCCATTCCAGTAATGCCAATCACATCAACTAAATCCCCAACTGTGCTTCTTGTCTATATTTCAACCTATACCCTAAATGGATGGCTGGAAACTTGAAATATGTGGTACAATGCATGAATCTAAACTCCAATCCATGAACCATATGAACTATACAGTCAACACTACTGCTCCAATGTGAAGGGAATGGAGGAAGATCAGAAATACTTGTTTACCCCATGACCCCATCTCTTCTCTTTACTTCTTTCTAACTTCATTTTCCTGAAAGCTCTCTAATTGAGCTTGCACCTCTCACAACTTCAGGGAAGGCTTGTGTATAAAAAGAAACAACTCAGCCAAGCATATGAGCAAGGTGGAAATTTAGCTAAGTAATGTCTCATCTACTAAGTTTGATTTTGCAATTATCTGAAACAATCTCCCCTTTACTCTGACAAGGGATGTCATCTTCAAACTTGGATCAATCTTTGAGGTATGACAATTTGCAAGTAGGCCACAAATAAAGCAGGAAAAACTACCAGGGTCGGAAAGTATTTTAGAGAGTCTAAAAAGAATTATACAAAAAATGAAATATAAGATAAGAAAAAACTTTATATTTAAAATTTATAGATTAAAATGCGAGGGGATAAAGTTCTTATTCTCCTCCTGCATTTTTTCCATTTCTTCCCCTTGTTCCAGGAGTCCAATCGTTGAATAAAGAGGAGAAGAAAGTAAATAAAATGATGGAGTGAGAAATTAGAACAGAGGTAGACAAATGAAAAAGAGGGAAAGAAATAGTAAATGTAACATACCTCTTAAAAATCATTGTGGTCGCTGAATATTGAATTCCATTCAAAAAGGTTAAGTGTCCCCTCAAATAAGTTGCTGCTGCTGTTTGTACTTTCACCAAATCCTTTCAAAGTCCAAGGAAGTCAATTTACTGCTTGATACTTGCTATTATGAATGAGACTTAGAGTCTACTATCTTTTCTTGTGGGTGTTTGTGTTTGCTTTTTAAGTTTTTTATAAAAAAAATTCTGTGTTTATAGTGCATGGGGTTAGAATTCAAATTAGGGCTTGCAGATCTTCAGGAAATAAATAGGCGTGTCAGAAAACTTTGCATGTTAAGCAAATTGAGCTGGCAGGCCTCATTTTAGCCTGTTGAGTCTTTGGCAAGTCTCATAAAAATGCTCAGGACAAACAATGTTCTTTGATTAAATATGTGGTCAAGCTTCAAACCCAGGCCAACACCAACCGTCAATGCAGAATGTTCCCATTTGTAGGCTCTTATATGCTTTGCTAAGCCAAGAAACACAATTTAACAGCTTCCTTTTATAGAATAATTTTAAAACTAGACCAATAATCAATTTAATACAACAATAATTGCAGTATAAGATTCTCAGGGATCATATTAAAAGCATTAAAATAACATTCATGCAGGATTAATTAAGTGATTATGAGCTTAATCATAAGACAAGTCATTTAAAATATAAAGCTTAGCAACTGGAGAAATTCATTTATAAGACAAATTGTTTAAAATATTAAGTGATTATGAACTCATTCATAAGACATCCCTTGAGTGGCTCCCACGATCTATCACTAGGAAACAACCACCATCTCTCAACCCTTTGATTGAGCTCCTCAGTTCACTCTTCATTATAACCAACAATAACACAAACCATAATCTCTCAAGTAGTACAAGCAACAATACACTGCTAAGCTTCCAAAATGCATAATTTTTGGAAATAGAATTCGAAAATGAAACGTGATGGAGATTTATGAGAATCCAAGATTGCTCAATGTTATGTACAATTTAAAAAATGCAGATGCCCAGCTGTAACAAACGGGAGGAAGGTAATCTTGCTATTCCAAATCAGTATTATTTTCAATAAATCATGCAGCTAGTAAAATAAACAAAATGTTATAAAAATAGGAAGTAAAGTCTCTTTTAACTAGACCCATGCAGTAAGGAAGGTTGCCTACAAGACAAGTGGTAAACAACTCATTACCCACTCACCATCCCACAATCCCCTATAATTAGTTCCAATTTTTCTATTCCTCAGCCATCACAATTACATTGAAACTGCTGTCATTACAAGCCTTCTCAGCTAATCATAGCAGAGCCTCGACAATAAAGTTTCATTATTGGTCATAAAATTTTGTTTGAATATTGCCTCGAACGATTTTTATCTCATTTGCATGACATACATATTTGAATCTTCTCAAACATTGGAAACTGGGGCACTAAAGGAGCCCTGGAGCATTGATTCTTCTAATATAATACTAGAATCACCTCCTTCTGGATATAAGGGTTGAGACCACATAGATCTTTTTGAATGTTTTCCTGAAAAAAGTTTGACACTTTGACCTTGTGCAAAACAGAGTCAAGTGCCTTTGCCACTGACTTTCCAGTCCCCACAATACCAGAGTTATGAATTTTTTAGTTTGCAGGGAATAAGATAGAAACATGCAACAAAAGATCTTACCAATGGAATGTCCCATACATTCTTTCTCCCACTAAGAGCCTCAATTCTCGGAAATGTAGTATCTCTGTTACATAAGACATTCATTTGTTCCTCCACACTCTTTGTTTTTTCAAGACCTGCATGCACAGCAACTAACTTGGTGCAACCAATCTCTGGATCTCCAGTTTCAACTTCTTCCTGTGTTTGCCAATGCAATGAAATAAACTGCTTTTTCAGTACATTCAGTCAACTCTAGCTAGTATATATCATGTCATCTACCGTAGAAAGTACAGATTTTATATATAAAATACTTTACCATCAAATGGTGAAGTATTAATCTATAATCATCACATTTAAACTCTGTAGTTAACTAAATACCTCTTCATGTACCCAGACAAGATCCTGCAAAAATTTCTTGTGCTTCTCTGGAACAACTTTTATCAGATCTGCAACAAGTGTAAACATTCAAGAATTACCCAACAAACCATTAATGCACCTTAAATCATGCTATATCCGTTTTACACAAATTATGTCACATCTAGTTTTTCATTTTATTTCATATTGCTAACAATAAATGATTTTTGTGATGATTTATCAGGTTTAAAAAGCATAGTATTTTGATGATTGTCTGCATTATCATTTATTAATAATAATATTGCACATTCACATAAAAACGTGGGGGATAAAGAGTCAACACGGGGCTAATGCCCAGCCCAGAAAACATATAAAATCTAGCTGCCAGGTGGCAACGGCAATGGCAAAGGGGGGAGGGAGAGGGTTCCAGTCATCCAGCTTGCCACATACATCAGTGAGGCCTGGAGTGTCTACAACAAGGCTTTATCTTTATCATCATATGCCAAAGAAATAGCAAATCCAGCTGAGGAAACTCCTTAAAGTCAAACCAGCTAGAAGCTCTGCCAGAAGGTCACTGCGGAGTTCGACCCATGGAAGGTGGAGAGACAGAGTGCCACCAACCAAGCCATGAAGCACTCCAATGTATACAATCTCCTTTGCCAGCTAGGGAGAAGCCTGTGGTCAAGCAACATGATCACCACGAGCAGAAAGGCTCTGACATCGTTAACAGCCACAAAAATGCAAGCAACCCTGAGAGGAGGGAGATGGGAGAACTTTGGCCAGAGCAACAGGGCGTTCCCCCAGTGGTCAAGAACTTTAACATGAGCCACTTTGTAATGTCCCGTTTTATTTGTTAAGGCTAAAGTGAAGCAAAAATAATTGATATTAATTATTTAATATTACCACCCAAAATTAACAGGTAATATTATTAATAATTAATTAAAGTGACTTAGTTTAAAATATTGATTAAAATCACTAATTATTAATCGTACCGGAACAAGAGGAACTGAATTTAAAATTATTTAAATGGCTTTGAGGATTGAGGCTGGAAATGATTGGATTTTATAACTTTCTTTTATGATTTGAGAGGCTTCTCAAATTCGTTTCTCAGGATTGTAAACTGGGAATCACCCATTTTCGCCAGTGGAAGATCTGACCTAGATGGGCTTGGAAGATTCAGCCAGGCAGTTAGGCTTTCATGGAGGATGAAAATAACAGGTATCTCAGTATTTATTAATAATTATTCAAAGGGTATTGATATTTACTCCCAGTCTGATTATATCTGTCAAAGAAATTGCATTATTTGGGAGAAACTATTATATTGGCTTTATAATACTTATCTTCATAACTTCGTACAAATGCTTAAATTGGTTAATTGAGTATACCCGTGGAACTTTAATATTTTGATATGAAACTTTATTGGAGTGTTGAAATAATATATTCATAAAGGCTGAAGTTGTTTACTGAAAATATTAAAATGCTAAACTATTGTTTGGGTGCTAAATATTGAATTATTGGGCCACTCCTATTGGTTCTCTGGCAATATATCAATAAATTTATTTATCAAACTTTGGCAAAGGGGAAATATTGGAGTTAGGCAATGAGCTATTTTGATCATGGTTATTCTTTGCTAAATGTGTGTAGACTTCCATCCTCCTGGACGCGCGAACAAGCCATGGAATATGAAGATGTCGGGCTTTTCAATCATTGCCATTGAGTGCAGAAGTATTTGTGACATGATAATCATTCTGCCTCGTTGGTTGAATATAAGAAATTATTGATGTTGCATGGTGATTGATCTGGGCAATACATGGAAACATTTCTGGGAGCTGATACAAAGTCAGGCAGATTCTTCATGAATCTCTATTCATTCTGAAGGAAGTTGGGCTTCTTACCAGCCGTATTTGTGAAGTCTGGACTGTGATTCGGCTGTCTTGGAGAGAATCGAGTATCTGTTTGCAAGTCGGGCTTCCTGTGTACAAGGTATTCTTATATCATTCAGATATTATCGCAGTTTTTGAACAGGCTTCATTCCTCTATTCTGTTCATGTGGAGACATCTGACTGTTCCTACGTAACTTCTGGCACAACATTGTAAGAGGCGAAAGTCAAAGGTTTGACTATTGGCGTGAACTCTTTCCTGACATGAGCTGTTTCTTGTCTCTATTGAATGCTGTTGACTGAAGACTGCCATCCATGGCAGGTAATCACGTGTTGCTGGAAAGATTCGGTTGTTTGGAAATTGTTCCTACAGTAAAGAACAGAAATGTGAAAATGGTATGATCAGTCTGTGAGTGGAACATTATCTGTTGCTGAATGGCTGAAGCTGTGTATATGGAAGAACAGGTCAGACTTTAATATATACAATTTGTTGATATAGTACTTATATTTTCAAACAGAGATATCAATGAAAGGATATGCAAACTGTTAGTGAACATTTGTCACTCTTATTACTTCAAAATGCAAAATTGAACTGTGTCTGCAAACTGTTTGACAAAATGACTGAATAGTTGCAATTTAGAAATTCAACGAACAAGAACGTACACAAACTCTTCATTGAAATGCCTATGAATGGAAAGATTGGAAATTTAGTGCAAAATTAGGTGTAATCTGAAGTAGAACATTACACACTTCCAGGGAAGCATTTTAGCTTGCACTTGGATTGTAATAACATATTAGAACAAGTAATTGTTTTTAAAAAAGCAAAATTTGCAAAATTTCTATCTTTCCATATGATGAAGAGAATCTCCAACTTGAAAGCATGCCATATTTGGTAAAATTTGTATGGGATACGAGGCCAATCTCCCAAAAGAACCATATTCCAAGAAAAAGGTTTTGGCCGGAATTTTTTTGCTAAGATACTGGTGCTTGCCAGTTTGCCCCGGATGCTGATTTTGATGCCTACGGATGCGGATCCGGCGGCGGGTGCGCTGTGGGTGCATGTCAGATGCCTATCCCAAGCAACCTGATGCGTGGGGATGACTCTAAGATACCAATGCTTGCCAGTTTGCCCCGGATGCTGATTCGGATGCCTACGGATGCGGATCTGGAGGCAGGTGCATTGTGGGTGCCTGTCGGATGCCTATCCTAGGCACCCTGATGCGTGGGGATGCCTCTAGGAGGCATCCACGCGCATCCGATTGCCTAGGATAGGCGTCCGGCAGGCACCCAGACGCATCAGAAAGCCTCCCCGAGCCCAAGCCCAGAAAACTCTATTTTATATCATTGTTTGCCACTTAAGTTTTCTTTTAACATGTGCAAATAAGATTTTTTTATTCTATTTTTAGCTCCTAAACCCTAAAACGGCCCTAAAAGAGTAATTAGTTTTGATTTTGTAGTTCAATTTGCATTGGAATCTTGAACATGAGTAATTCGCTACTGAACTTATTTCAATTTGAATATTTGTGTCTATGAAGTTTTAAGTTGAACTATCAAATATGAAATATCTTGAATCTTGATCAATGGTGAAGTATCAAACTATCATATGATTTATTTTTGTATATTTCTTGCATTTCTTTACATATATATATATATATATATATAAACGCATCCGCGCACCCGATTCTCGCATCTGCACCCGAATCGGCAACTGAGGAAAAAAATAGTCATGGATTCAACTCCACAATTTTTAGGCTTTGGGACAAAACCAAAAAAGGTGCTGAAAGACTCCAACTACTCGAGAAAGGGCAAGGAGGGTCTCTAATACCCATATGAACTAACTGCACTCCCAATGGTAAGCCCTGGAAATAATACACCACATGAAGTGGGCCAACTTGGCTTCCAAAAGAGTAGAACAGATGGCGAGGAATCTACATTGCCAAACCGAGATTGTCGACTACAAATGCCATCTCTAATTTACAATTGGCACCATGGATAAATGGGGAGAAAACCAATGATATCCAAGACAGAGCTTATAATTAAAAAAAAGGCAGTGTTTGGAAACCACTTCCAATATTTCCACCAAGGTCAGAAGTCTGATATGGAGCTTATAATTAGAAGATTGAATACCAATTTCGTGAACCATATCAACCAGAATTGCCCCTATAACAATGTCAGAAGTATCATGGTCCTAGTTAGAGAGGCAAAACTTAGCCATAGTTTCTCCCATGACATCAGACTTAGAGAAGCTTTGGAGAATAAATCTCATGAACATTGAATGCCTTTCTTGTGAAACCACAAAGCTCACACCTAACGCAAACGAGCCAAGGGGCAACCTTGGCCTTGTGAAAGAAGAGACCACCAAATATTCTATTGGTTAATGGAAATACCATCATGGAAACAGACACCATTCCAAAAAAGTCAAGGTTTGACAACCTCCCAAGCTCTCCACAGAGCTCACACCTAACGCAAACGAGCCAAGGGGCAACCTTGGCCTTGTGAAAGAAGAGACCACCAAATATTCTACTGGTTAATAGAAATACCATCATGGAAACAGACACCATTCCAAAAAAGTCAAGGTTTGACAACCTCCCAAGCTCTCCATATACTTTTGGCTACAAGAGTTCCCTCGATGTGAATAGCATCCTTCATGGTGAGAAGGATTTGAAAGCCAATCCCCTTCTATGTAGGTTGATTAACTAGATAGCCAGAGGAGATTGAATGCTAAAGAAATATTTTCTAGGCTTCCTTTTTGATGAGGGCATGAATGAATCATTTGACACAGAGCCATCCCTTGTCACTGGGTGGACGACCCCAAACCTTTGAACTCGATAGGGAGACAACAAAATTCCTAGGCGACCCAATGAAAACCCTTGTGGTTGTTAGAGGAGACCCAAAGAAAGTCTTGAGGGAGCTTCTCTAGTTCCATGTAAGAGGCTTTGGGAGGAGCCCGACATGAAGAATAGTACACAAGTGGCTGCAATATTTCTTGAGCAAACTTGAAATTTCTCTGCCAAAGAAAGGGGCTTTGTAATTCTAAGTAGCAAGCATATTATCAATTTTGGAAAGAACCACTTGCCATAAAGTGACTTGAGAAGCCTAGAATGCAAAGCGAATGCCCAAAAATAAGAATATTTCTCCATGACTAATCCATTTCCAGTCTGAGGCATGAAGCAAAGGAGGTGAAAGCAGAAAGGATTGTCTATAGTTCTAAACCTGCCTTTGAATGGCCAAAACAAAACCATGACAAAAGATGTCCAAGTATTTGAGGACATTCTTGATATTTTGCTTCTCTTCAAGGAGAGTGAGAAACAAGCTGACTTGATGAATACAGCAAGGAAATGCCTCTAGCTAACCCCTAGGAAATTGAATGGACTAAAAGGTAGCCAAAACCTTTATCAACAAGCACATAGAGCACAGGGGCTAGTGGACAACCCTGGTAAATAGAGTGAAATAGCCCAAAGGCATTGGACTAACGACCATTAATGGTTATGCAAGAAAAAGGCAGCAACAAAAAGCATGTTAACCATTTGAATGAAGCAAGGTCCAAATCCCAGATCTTGAAGCATGGAAAGAATAAATAGCCATCCAATAAGATCATAAGCCTTTGCACAATCAATATTTACAAAGAGAGCCTTCTATTGGGAGGGTTGAGCCCATTCCATACCTTCCCAAACAGAAATGATATTATCCAGAATATATTTGGATTTGATGAAGCCAATTTTCTCGGGACAAATTATTTGTCAGACGAGATGATACACCTTCAAAGCTAGAGCTTTGGCAATGTTTTTGTGGGAAACATTAAAAATGTGATAGGCCTCCAATTGCAAATGTCCTCAAGATCACCTCCTTAGGTATGAACTTGATATTTTCATTATTAATAACTTTCTCTAAAGAATTGGAATGGAAAGCTTCAAGATAAACTTTATGGAATTCCTCCACAACATAACCCCAGAGTGCCATGGTGTGAACAGCCTCCTTGAAATCAGCAATGGGGAGCAATTGATCACAAAAGGCTTGTTGTGAGGAAGAAAGCCGACAAGGAACAACTTGGAGGCATAGTTTGATGTCAATCTTCATTGAACCATATTTTGTGAATTTTGTTTTGAAAGAATCAGTAACAATCATTGATGGAGGATCGACTCAAAGATTATCTAGCCATGTAGCCAACACAAATCCCTCAATATTCATGCAATAGAAGTCAACCACTCACACTGTATTTGCATCACACAAAATATATACAAATCAATACTATATTGATTCACTATTTTAAATTACATCAATAGATTCTACCAATCGAGCTTGCAATCAAATTGAGCTTCAGCCTTGAATTACAACTATGAAGAAGCACAAACAAGTGTAAGGCTTCTTAGACTCTATACTTATGCATTGATCTTCTATTTGATGCGCTCTCTAATATTTTGCATTCCTACCTCTGTCAAAGCTCCTCCCATTGTCCCTTCTAATGTGAAGATGGATCCTTTAATATACAATCATGATGTATTACCAATGTGCCAACAAAAATGTAGTACACTTCCCTTTGCAAATGAGATAAAGATCATGGATCCAACATTAAATGAATTCTCTAATGATTTCTCTTTAAAACTGGTTGCCTTGTTCTATATGCAAACATACATGCAGCAGAATGTAAGCTTTGAAACTTGACGTGTCATCAACCACAAAAACTCTCCTTGGGTTCAATAATGCCACGTAATTTTATCCATTAGCATGAGATTCAAACATGTGGAATTAAACTCTGAAACTTTTATCAAACTGAAGAAAAAGTCTTCTAAAAATAGAAGACTTAAATAAAATAATAAATAAACGGCTAAATGACCATCAACTGAAGAATCTAAAAAACTAGCTAAAAAGCAAAAGATTCTAAGATACTAAAATATTCCAATGCCCTTGTATTCCTAGCTGATCTACCCTCTAGTTCATCATCATGAAGATCACTAATGGTCTTGGCCCACCACTTAGGTCAAAGAGTAGAAGAACCAATATCCACTGCAGGAGGAACATCACTTGAGATCTCTGGATGGGCATCCTGAATGTCCTATGGCACAATGTCATTTGAATCCCTCCCATCAGGTGAACTGAATGGAAGTCGAACATTCAAATTTGTAGCCTTTGGAGGTTGATCCTCGGGTGCTCAAAACAGGGGAAGGCTACAACAATCCTCGTTCTTCATCAAACACCACATCTCGATTGAATGTGAAATCAAACACCAAAACAATCTTGAGTAGGACGTGTTTCTGTACCCAAAACAATCTTGTCAAGGCACCGATATTCAAATATCGTCATCATGCACTACTTCCAAGTGTTGTTGTTGTGGTTGTTGAACCTTTGATTACCTTCCAACATAATGTTGCTCAAAGACGCTATCACGAATATTGAGGTTGTTGATCAACCTTGTGACGACACAAAAACCGAGGCAGAGGTTGTGGATCAACCGACACAGTTTCCAAGACAAAACACACTGCAAGAAAGGACAAATGACAATGAACCTAAAAATAAAAAATTGTCAAAAAAAAACTTTTTTATAGAAATCCTAGATCTACATCTCAAAAAACGCACACAAAAGAGTCTTAGAAAACCCTAAACTGCATCTCTGTAACTGTAAAAATCACAACATAAACCCTAGCTACGAAATTTGGAAAAACAAATCTGTAAAAAATCGCATGTAGCAGTCACAAATACACGGGTGTGATTTTAATGGTGAATGATCCCATTTGTAAAAAAACGCGACCTAGAAAGTCATGGTTGTGGGCAGAAAAAACCGCGTTCTTGAAGTGAAGATAGAAAATCGCAGTCGCAGGCAGAAAAAACCCTGCGTTTTATACACGAATCAAGATTTTTTTGTTTATATTGGTCTCACACTGGGATGTAAAACAATGGCCGCAATTCTGACAAGCAAAATCGTAGACGAAATGCGCGTGGGTAGAGAAATCGCAGGTTTTCCATCTGTCGCGGGTTGGTAGAGAAAAACAACTAGAAAAAAGTTGCTCTAAGTCAACCCACAGATCTACAAAACCACCCACGAAAAAACCTTTGATTTTCTTGAGAATGAAGCTTTGCAATTTTTACCACACAGAAAAGCCCACGGATTTTCAGAAACCCTCGACCTACTCTGATACCATGAAATGGTCTTGCCCGGGTTGGGGAGAGATTGGTGGAGTAAGCAGGATGGAAACGGGAAAACATCTTTCATTACGATGAAAAAGAACGATCCTAGAAGGATGGAAATCCAATTCCAGGTCATTCCCTGGTTGCTTGCTTAATTAATGAAATACGTCGCAGGTTTTCCTTCTGTCGCGGGTTTGTAGAGAAAAACGACTAGAAAATAGTTGCGCTCAATCAACACACCCACGGATCTACAAAACCACCCACGAAAAAACCTTTGCTTTTCTTGAATGAAGCTTTGCAATATTTACCACACAAAAAAGCCCACGAATTTTCAGAAACTCTCGACCTACTCTGATACCATGAAACTTTTAAAATGGCTTGCTTAATTAATGAAATCCAATGGTGTACATATAGCAATTTACAAGAGCTTCAAACTGAACCTAAAGTCTTCTAAAAATAGAAGACTTAAGTAAAATAATAAATAAAACAGCTAAATGACCATTAATTGAAGAATCTAAAAAACTAGCTAAAAAAGCAAAAGATTCTAAGATACTAAAATATTCTAATAAACTCAAATAGTCCTTTCTTAAGTAGGTGTAACAAGCCACAATGCATGAGCATACTCAAAACACTTGAGTAAACACATTTGCATGTTAAGGACACTGTTAAGATTGATGGATAACAATTTGAAAACATTTTACTGAACTAGTGCTACCACATGGTAAAATTACAATCAAATGTTTTGTATGCTCGTCATGAAGGTTGCACTAAGAAGAAAAATCTACAGCAAGAACAAAATGACTATTGCAACTATGAAAAATTGCAAATGACAAACAAAAATAAATAAATATTTCTGGTTGATGCAAGATTGCTCTTACATTGGGGATGCTCCTCCATCAAGAACCCATCACTCGTAACCATGATTGGTTCACTTAGCATTCATGGGAGTTAAACGCATTTTTAACTGCCTAAATCTTGTTGTCTTTTAAACTCAGAGATCAATTTCTAAATATTCCATAATTCATGGAAGTTTTCCAAATTTTTAATTCATGAAAGTTTTCCAAAATTTTAGCGCTCAAATTTTGTTGTTTTAAATTCCAAGATAATCTTCTGTGATAAAATAGGGAAAAACGCATAAGAAGATAAAATAGAGAACGATGCATGAGAAGATAGTTCAAAACATTTAATGCATTCTTCTTCTATGTGAAAGGAAATGGCACTCAGATTAACCACTGTCTATTTTGAGGGTATAATGTCTGTTTATCTCTTTTCTTGCCATTCATCCATATAGGGATAACATACTAGAAAAATTAGTGATGCAGTAATAGTTTCATAAAAAACAACGATAATAAATTAAATAAAGGACAATTTCTTAATGGTACACAAGTTCAGAAAACTCCAATTGTACATAAAGACTCGAAATTACATAATAAGAAAGTTATTTTCTTCTAAAAGAAGCTGTAAATTGTAATCCTGATACATTATTCGTCTTACTGGTATAACTCATGGTCATTTTGCACTGTGTTTTATTAATCCTTGAATGCTCATGGATGGTGGAAGTTGAATCTCTATTAAAATAAAGAATGTCTAACAGACAGTCATTTTAGCTTTAAGTGTTAATTAGCTCGGATTGACCTAAGGGATGTGGTCTAACAAAATTTGCCATAGCTGGGACACCGCAAGAGGTCAACCCATTTAAACATCCTTGACAAAAAAGTGTTTAATTTATTGAAGCTAAAATATCTGAATTTGTTGAGCAGCTGAGAGAGATTGGTACTGATTGAACCAATGCCAATGGAGTGTTAACTCTCCCTGAAAAATTGATGGGCAGGCTCCAATTGTGTTAATGCGGCAAATGAAGTGCTTCTGTGCTGTTAATCAGCAAAATTAAGTATAGCTATACACACATGTTACTGGCCCTGATTTGTGTGCTTGGCACGAGGAGGCAGTAAACACCCATTGACCAATTAAAAAGATAGAAGTGCCAACAATTGAGATAAGACCCTAGTTTGCGAGACTGAGGCGAGGAGGTAGTAAAACCTCATTAAACAATAAAATAAATAAATTTGAGCAATTAAGAAAAGATCCCAGTTTGTGTTCTTGGGGTGAGGAAGTAGTAAAACTTCATTAACAATTTGAAAAAAAATCAAGCAATTAAGAAAGACCTCAGTTTGTGTCCTTGGGAAGAGAAGGTAGTAAACCCTCATTCGACTATTAAAAAATAACAAAGCAATTAAGGAAAGACACCACCTTGTGTGCTTTGTGCAAGGCGGCAGTAAACACTAATTGACCAATTCAAATAAACAGAAATATAAGCAATGTAGATAAGGCCATAGTTTGTGTGCTTGGAGCGAGAAGGCAGTAAACCCTCGTTCACCAATTTGAATTTCAACAATGAAGAAAAGATCCAGCTTGTCTGTTTGAGGAAAGGAGGCAGTATGCACCCATTAAGAATTCAATAATTCAATACAATATACATTTTAGCAATTAAGAAAAGGCCCCACTTCTTATGTTTGGGGTGAGGATGCACTAAACTTTCATTCACCAACATAAAAAAAATTAATTTGAGGCTTGGGCAATTTTTAAAAAATATTAATTTGACCAATTAAGGAAAAAAGGAGGAGGCAATTCTGATAAAAGGCCAACAAGAGCTTAAACTGTTTCCACAAAAACGAATTCAGTGCTACGCGGTATAGAGAAGATTTGAACAAAAGAGGCAATGAAAAAACCTGGGTGTCCGTGAGGCAGTCCATAGGATTCGAATGTTGGACGTGCGTCGTAGATGGAACCCTGGTACTCCATCCCCTTCTTGACATTGAAGCGATCGCGGATATTACCAGCCCACCGTCTGCCCTGAATGTGCATTCGTTCAAAGCCAGGGCCGGACCACCATCCCTCCCGCTCCTCGTTCTTCTCATACTCGACCCAGGTGAGAGCCAGAGAAGAGGAAGCGGCGGGCAGGAAGTGAAGAAAGGCGGCAAAGGCGAAATCGTGGTTGCCGGCCAGAAAGACGTGCTTCTGCGAGGGATATCGCGTGGGAAGGGAGGCGAGAAAATCGATGACATTGGCCGTGTGAGGTCCTCTGTCACAGTAATCCCCCAGGAATATTATGCGAGCTTGTTGAAAGGCAGCAGAGCCTACATGGGTTTCTATATTTCTCCACAGCCGCCCTAGCTTCTCCATGAAGCCATGGATGTCGCCTATGCAGACTGTCACCCCCATTGCTTTTGTCTTGCGTCAAATTCATGAGTGAGATTGCAGAGTGCTCATATAGTGATGGGATTCCGCGTCATTCTGGAATTCCTGTGGATTGTCAATGCCATTTTTGAAAACAAAATATCGTGGTGAAACTCGTCTTTTTTGCAACTGAGAGGTGCACAATTTTTTGATTTGAATCTTATAAATAAAAAATAAAAAATAAAAAGCATTATTAGTATATGGAGGGTGTGTGAAGAGTTATGAAAGGCCAATTAGAAAATTTCTAGTATTTTTTTGTATATATTTGTGTAGTACATGAGGCTGATTGGAAAATCATTTGGCAAATGATGTTGTTTGGACAACAAAGTTATTAATGGAAAAGTGATAGCTCCAAATCAACTATGCATCCACTTATATAGATACAAAAAAAACTAAAACAAAACATCTAAATCAAGAAAATCTATCAGATTTCCACAATCCATTTGAATTTGAAAGCTTGTGTTTCCGGATTTGATTGTGTATGTTTTTTGTCATCAACGTTTCGGATCACACTCCGTGATCCATCATGAGAATGTAAGAGCAAAGAGAAAGAAGGATATGTAAAAATAAGATGCAGACCAGGCCTCAATAGATAAAAGAAAGGATAGGGAGAGAAAGGGCACGGAAAACGAGGGGGAAAGAGAAGACTACCTAAGAGAGAAAAGAAAAATAAAATTAAAAAGGAGGAGTTCAAAAAGACTAGGAAATAAAAACAAAAAAAAACTAAAGAAAAGGACAAAAAAAGCATAAAAAGGAACCAACCACTAAAAGAGCCAACTGTGTGTGTGTGTGTGTGTGTGTGTGTGTGATAGGTAAAAAACAAGAAGAAAATATGTAACCAGATGCAGAGATGGAGGAAAAAGAAGCCTCTACTTTGACGCAAAAAATAAGAACTCAAACGGTCGAATCAAAAGACGAGGCTAGTATCATCACGTCCGGCTCGGAAACACCTTTCTGACGATATTTCGTTTGCCGAAAATGGACACTGTATGCACAAGTTATGGTCAAAAAACCAACTGCACCTCCAAGAAAGAGTTCTCTGGAAAAAACACAGAGACGGGAAAAAATTTGATAGTCAAACGACCGTCGCCCGTCTGCGGAAAAAAATTTGATGGCCGTATGGCCATCAGATGACAGTCTGCCGGAAAAAAATTCCGGTCGACGGAAAAAACTAAGGTCATTGGCAATTTTTGAATTTCCACCGGGAAAATGACGTCAGCACCAGATTGCTGACGTCACATGTGCGATGGTCGGTGGGCGGCGAGAGGGCGGCATTGGCCGACGAAGGTGCGACTGGGTGGCGGCAGGGTGGCAGCCGGGTGGCGTTGTGCCGGCGGCGGCTGCCAGGCGGCCTGCTGGTGGCGCACCGACAGGGGCCGGGCTGCGGTGGTGTCAGGGTGGCGCAGTGGTGGTGCGGCCGACAGAGCCCTAAAATGGGCATTTTTTGAGATTTTTTTAATTTTTTTCTCGATTTGCGTGTCGTACGGCCTAGGAGAAATTTTTTTCTCAGGGGTCACCGTGACCAAAAACAATGAACTTTATATGAATTTCAACTCTCCCAATCCTTCTAAACGCGATGGTGGCATCCGTTTTTGCTCAAAGTGCACCAAAAAAGAAACAAAAAATATCGTCCTACAGAGAATACCATATCAGAAGGGCAAGCCCAAAACCCTCTGGAGAGCAATAACTTTTCCACTTCAAAAATACCAGACTAGGCAGCAGCAGTGTGGCTCTGATACCATGTAGGATTTAAGAGACAAATCCACAGAACGCCAAGAATACCTGCATGCAAATAACCTGTTACAGGAGAGAAGCAGAAAGAGGGAAAAAGAAGAACTTAGAAGTTGCTCAAAATGTGAGAGTGAAATTATAATCTGAATTCATGAAAAAGAAACTACAAAGTTCAACCTATAAAGGTGAATGAAACCCTAAAACTAGAAAAGCTAGATTTGCATATTAATAATTACTATAAATATTAATTATAATGCACCTAAGAGATAGCTTAAGTAAACTAGAGTAATAAACAACTTAATTAATTAAATCAAAGTGATCTAATTAATAAGTGTAAATAGATAATTACTCTAACATGTGTGTGTGTGATAGGTAAAACATATAATGCAGAAGTATATATATTCAACATATATATATATATATATATA
>MU225222.1:2013464-2024833 GCA_018584345.1 Thuja plicata
TCTTCCTTGTTAGAGAGGGTTAACCATAGTGGACATTCCCTTTATTGGGTAAACCACGTGGATGGAACCTCAAGCGGTAATAGCCATTTTCACCATGGTAGCAACAACCACTATATAAATGTCCTTGCAAAAGAAATCTCCATGGGTGTAGTTTCTTGTGGGTTGTCAGATCTCCTCATCAGCTCCTGGTTGATTAAATTATTGGATTGTGTCAAAACCTTGGTGTGTCGGGATTGGATTTCATCCACTTGAGATTGTAAAAGTTGCAGAGTCGAGTCATTACTAAGAACCATAGTGCAACCAACTTTTTATTTTCTAGGACTATGTGCATGATTGAAAAAAATTTTGAGAACATACACAAGTAGCATTCTTATGGAGTAGAAATACTATGACACTATCCATGTTCATGTGCAAGGTTGCTTTGTCCCTTGCTCATTGTTTGAAGACATTGATTGCTTGAACTCCCTGATTGTTGTCTTGCATGCCTGATTCATGATAAGATATGTTAATGCATCTAGTTGGTTATTTAAAACAATCAAAAACTGAGTTATGTGTCCTTTCCTCACACGAGAAAATTGTTTCTTTGCGTCGTTCATTGTGTTTCCTCGCGCGACCATCTGAGAATCCTCGCGCGATATTTTGCAAACTTGTTGTCAGTTTGTTGTTTACTGTCACATCAGTCTGGTCTTTCCTCATGTGTCTAAACATTTTTTCATGCGCCCCTGCGCAAATCCTCACGTGAGAAAGCATTTCCTCGCGCGAAACTGCCTGTGAGTGAGTTGTTTGCTGCCATTTCCCGCTTGCTTGCTTACTTGCTGCTCTGTCATTTTTGGTTTTATGGGTTGATCCGAGTCAGATTGGATTACTTACCCCACTATTAGAAGCTTGTTTAGCTTTGGATTCTTGTGTTTTGACCTCTGAATTAGCAATCTTTGATTTCATAAGTGACCTTGCTTGGCGCTTGGTGAGCTAGAAATCATCCTTGTTGAAAAGATAAACCTTTAGATTCCTTGATAACACACTTGGAGAGTTTTGGTAGTTTCTTTTCCATTCACTTCCATACAATTTCAAGTTCAACCTCAATTAATTTGGGTAAAACCATCCTCCTGATCCATATGTGCTAGGGTATTCACACAAATTTATTGGGCACCACTATGGCAGTGTTGGCTTACGCCCCTTTGCAATATTCTATCTTATCACTTCTTTTTGGACAAGTTAGTGCCTTTTCTATCCTAGTTTGGTACCAACGTTTCTTAGGGTAATCCTAGCAACTAGTACCTTTTCTTTCATGCCAGTTACAACAAGATATCAAGTAAATCAAGGAAAACGACCTCAAGTGGTTTTTAACCAATTACCTTTAGTTCAAACTCGCCAAAGACATAAGGGAAAATAACCTGTATTTGATCAATCACCTAGGAATACTTTAGAAGTGTGGTTTGATTCCAAGAGTCATCTTAGTGAGTTGGGTATCCCCTTAGTATCTTCTTATTCTTCTATGGATATGAGTCACACAATGACTTGGAGAGAGAAGGAAGCCAGGGATAAACGTTATGAAGATATGTTTGCAAAGAGTAGAGATGCTATTTCATTTAGTGGTTCCTCTCATGGTAGTAGACCGGCCTCACCTCTTATTTCAACAAGATATTTAGATGCACACCAAAGGGCTGAGAGAGAGAGAGGTAAAAGACATGCTTATCAAGATAACCAATCGCAACATGAAAGCCAACATGGAGAACCTTATGATGCTCACATAAATACAACTTATACCAACAACTTGTTTCGAAATTCAAGACCAAGCTCACATACCAATTACATGAGTGACATAATCAAGAGGATTGAGCGTGAAAAGAAAGCATTCCAAGATGAACAAGCTCATAAGGAAGAACAAATTAGATGTCTAGAGATGGAGAAACAAACTTTGATGGAAATGGAAAGAAAAGCCTTCCAAGAAGAGTGAGATAGGCTCCTGGCTCGACAACTCAATTATCTATTCAATAATATGCATGTTAGTGGTGGAAATAGTACTCCTCCATCCACTCCTGCTAGGACTCCACGAAGTAGGAGACATTCAAGATCACCATCACAATCTCCTAGCCCTAGAAGAAGAAGGGTTTCTAGACATGATCATTATAGGAGACAAACACCTCCTAGGAACTCAAGGCCACCTTCCCAACATGCTCATTATGGTTCATAATATGGAGGTGGTAGCTCAAGCTTTGATCGCACCTCCCAAGATTTTATGCAAATGCAACAAGAGCCACTTTTTCAACAATATGTGGAGCAAAACAAGGATAATTTCCTAGAGAGCCTAATCAACAAGGGTGCTAGGGTCACTTATAAATTTTATGTGGATAGAAATATTAAGAAGCAAGGTCCATCCTAAGAGGAGAAGCTTGATGCAATGCAAAGAACAATAGACCAGATGTTTGCACCTAAGAATTCTTTCTCATTGGACTCAATTTGTCCTTATCCTTTTGATAAGAGTGTTGACATGAAATAATTTCCTAGAAAGGTTGAAATTCCTCAATATGACAAAAATGGTGGGAGTGGAGATCCACATGATCATGTGCACCAGTTTTATACCACAAGTTTTGAGTTCCATCAAGATGACTCTTATCTCATGAGGTTATTCCCATGAAGTCTTAAGGGACAAGCAATGGAATGGTTTACAAAGATAACTCCCCCTGTTAAGACTTTCAAAGAGCTTGTTCACATATTTGTTCAACACTTTGCATACAATGTTTCAAGATCTATCACTTTGTTGGACTTGTGTAGCTTAAATCATAATCAAGGATAATCCTTTGTTACTTTCTTGCAAAGGTGGAGACGAAAATGCTCTTGCTATTCTAGAACTATTCCTGACAATGAAAAGATTGACATTCTTGTTAGCAACTTGGTTCCCGAAATGCGGTATGAAGTTAAGAAAATGGTTTTTGATTCATTTGACACCATGGTTGAGACCGCGTGTAGGATTGAGGATGTTTTAAAAGAACAAGGAATTTTGACCAAACATGGAAATAACAACAACAATGGTCAAAACAACAACTCTAACAAGGATAAAGGGAAGAACCAATAATGGAATAGGAACAAACAAGTGGTTAATGATGGAGTTGTGGATTCCTCCCAACCTAAAGATCAACTTGTGCTTCATTTATCTAGTAATGTTCAAGCTGTGAAACTCAATACATCCAATCAACAAGAAAGTAAGCCAAGTTATCAAGGTAAACCTAAGACTGAAAAGCGTCAATTTGCAAAACTTGGTGAGTCATATGAGCAAATTTTGAAGAAACTTATTGATAACAATCTGGCACAACTTCATGATGCTGCGAATTTTCATATACCAGAAGTTAAACCACATTGGTGGAAGGAGAAAGCCTATTGCATATTTCATAATGGTATTGGACATGACGTTGAACACTATTGGAGACTCAAGCATGTCATTCAAGATCTCATTAAGAGTAAACAAATTACAATAGATGGATTGAACACCAATGTTGATCACAAGGCATTCAAGGAACCTTTGCCCAAATATGAAAAGGGGGAGACCTCTAAAGTTAAGAATGGCAAAGCTAAGATCAACTATACTTACACAAATGCGAAGAATGTTATAAATATGCTTGAGTTTGTTGAAGAAAATGTTAATATGATGAGTGGCAGAGATCCTTATGGTTATGATCTAGATGAAGACTCTCCTCCTATTTTTGATAGAGAACCTGTTGTGGTGCTAAGGGGTCCCAACTCTATAAGGTCGTCTCAAGCCCTTAATGTTGTTACCCGAAGTCAAGGTCTCATTGTCATTAGAGGACCCAATTCAAGCCAACCTAGTAAACCTAAGCAAGTGGAATCCAAGCCTGTCACCTTGAAACTAGCTGTTAATCCTAAGTCAAACTACAATCTCGTGGATCAATTACAGAGAACCCCTGCTCAAATTTTGACCTTTGAGCTCTTAGAGTTGTCCCCGAGACATAAAAAAATCCTTGAGGATGATTTGCGCACGACAAATGCCCCCAACAACTTAGATATTGATCAATTCCAGAATATGGTTAATCATATTGCTACCCCTCATTTTCTTTCATTTTTAGAAGTTGATGATAAAGCTTTGAGCCATCCACACAATCTTGCCCTTCATATTGAGGTTATGATCCATCGCACCCATGTTAGGCACGTGTTGATAGATGGGGGTGCTGGGCTTAATATTTATTCTTTTAGTCTTTTGAAAGAATTGGGTTATTCTGAGAAAGTTATAGATACCAGGAAAATAATTACTATCAAAGCCTATGATGAGGTAAAAAGAATTTCCAAGGGGTTGGTCATCCTTCCTGTTAGGATTGGCCCTGTTGAAAAAGACATTGTATTTCAAATAGTTGATGTTGGACCCCTTGTGTATAATATCTTACTTGGTATACCATGGATTCATGATATGCAAGCAGTGTCGTCTACCTGCCATCAATGTGTTAAGTTCCCCTATAATGGAATAGAGATTTGTATACCTGGGGATAACACTTTATTTGTTAATTCAATTTCAGCAGGGGCTCATGTTCCCCTCAATAGAGAAGTAGAAGATTTTGATGCTACCTTAGCTGAATACAAAGACAAGCTTAAGTCAGTAGAGCTTGGTATGGGGGGGTATCAACTCAACTCCCTCACAACATTACCAGTTTCACCTTAGTCTTATGGAAAACCTTTAAAAGAAAAGAAACCTTCCTCTTCAACTATGACTTTATTTGGCAAATTTGTAGAAATGTCAGTGCCTATCCAAGATGAGAAAGAGGAAACATTTGTTAGAGACTAGATCTATAGAGAAGAAAAATATATGCACAATGAGAACTTCTCTCCCTCTCCTATAATTTTGTAAAAAAGATGGGCTATCCTAGATATGGCCCTCTTAATCACAATTTGGATGCTAGGTCTGAACCTCTTGATCATGCTCAATTTGGACGCAGGTCCAAGAAGCCAGTTGTCCTAGGATTTGAAAATTGCAACAAATGTACTAATCCTCTCTTTGAAAAGTTGGATAGTGATGATGAACCAGAGTATGTACCTAATTTGACAAATCAGCAAGATATGTGCAAAGATTGGGTCCCTTCCACTACTCTCCTTTGGGGAGATTCAGATATTTCAGTCACCCATACATCAGTTGCAACTTTAGAACAAGAATCAGATATAGAGGATCCTTTGAGAGAGCGTCAACGAAAGAATCTTGTTCGTTTAATGGAAAGAGAAAGTGCTAATTTTGATGAAACTGGACCTTCTACATCAAGATGTCCCAAACCTTCATGGTGTAAGCATCCTAGTCACAGTTCAGATACAAGTTCTAATGAGTATGAATGGGACTCTTTTTCAGAGCCCTCCACAGTTGATAGAGATATTGATGTTATTCACACTTTTAGTTCTCAACTTGAGGTAGCCAACAAGTCACGTGTAGGATTAGAGGTTTTGAACCCACATGTTGCCTTGGTGGATGATTCTTCGCTTGTTAGGATGAATCCTCATTTGGGTAGCTTGGAAGGATACTTGATAGACTCTGACTCTTCAGTCACCAATGATAATATCATCCACATTTATAACCTTGAGCCAGTCATTGACTTATCCCTTGTTCATCCCAATATTATTGATTGGTCCCAACGCTATCAAGAACCTGAGCTTTTAACATTCCAAAATGATTATGAGATAGCTTGTTATCTAAATGCCATTGAACCCATAGTCTCTTTCACCAGTGAATTGAATACCAGTATGACAGAGCCAGACATCAAGTACCTTAGTCACAAGATAAAAAGAAAACAAAATAAAAAGAATAGGTGTTCTAATGGCGAAAACCACTGTGTGGCAGTGTCAGAACCAAAAAAAGTAAAAAGAAATGACATATCCGAAGTGAAAACCTCTCTGAGGCACCTAAGGATGAGGTACTTGATCATCTCCCCAACTATTTTCAAGATCGATCTTTAGTGCTTATTGAACCAACACAAACAGTCAATTTGGGTATAGATGAGGCTCCACAAATAGTACACTTGGCTGGGTCCTTGTCACCTCAAGAAAAAGAAGCTTACACTAAGTTCTTATAGAAAAAAAAGATCAATTTTGCATGGACTTATTCAGATATGCTAGGGTTGGACATAAATCTTATCATGCATCACTTATCTATAGCTCCAAATGTCAAACCAGTTAAACATAAATTGAGGAAGATGCATCCTCACATAGCTCTTCTAGTCAAAGAAGAATTAGAAAAATTCCTTGGTGCAAAATTTATAAGAGCTATTGCCTATGCTGAATGGGTATCAAATATTGTACCAGTTTCCAAACATGATAAATCCATTCGAGTTTGCACAGATTTGAGAGATCTCAATAGAGCATGCCCAAAGGATAACTTTCCACTCCCCAATATAGACATGATAGTGGATATGACTGTGGGTTATGAGATTTACTTCTTGATGGATGATTTTTCTGGGTACAATCAAATTAAGATAGCTCCTGAAGATCAAGAAAAGACTGCATTCACTTGTGCATGGGGTACCTATTGTTGGAACGTTATGCCTTTTGGATTGAAAAATGTAGGAGCTACCTATCAACAAGCTATGACAACTATTTTTCATGACATGATGCATAAAAACATAGAAGATTATGTGGATGATACCTTGGCCAAGTCTAAACAAAGAGATACACATTTAGACGATTTGGAAGTTATTCTAGATCACATGGAACAATTTCAACTAAGGTTAAATCCTAAAAAGTGTGCATTTGGAGTCACCTTTGGAAAACTACTTGGATTCATCATTTCAGCAAAAGGAATAGAGGTAGACCCTGAAAAGGTTCAAGCAATTATAGATATGCCACCTCCTAAAAAAATTAGTCAAATGAGGAGTCTTCAGGGACGTCTTCAATCTATAAGGAGATTCATTTCACAACTGGCAAATAGAGCTCAACCCTTCAACAAGAACTTACACAAAGGAGTCAAATGTGTTTGGAATGGGGATTGTCAAAAGAGCATAGATCAAATCAAGAAGTACTTGGCCAATCCTCCTATTTTAATGCCTCCTATCCCATGGAAACCACTTATTTTATACATTTCAACAACATAATCTTCCTTGGGGGCATTACTAGCTCAAGTTGATGAAAATGGGAAAGAAAGAGCAATATACTACATCATCCATACTCTTGTTTCATATTAGGTTAACTACACTAGCATTGAGAAAGCTTTCCTTGGTGTTGTGTTTGCTTCCCAAAATTTGTGACATTACATGCTTGCGCACACTATACACCTCATAGCAAAAATAGATCCACTCAAATATTTGCTAAGTAAGGCTGCCGTCACAGGTAGACTTGCTAAATGGATGACGATACTTTCAAAGTTTGACATAGAGTACATTGAGCGTAAAACAATCAAAGGACAAGCCATAGTAGATCAATTGGCTGATTTCCCAATACAAGGTAATGCACCTATTCAAGTTGACTTCACAGATGAACACCTCATGTATATGACTAAAAGAACATGTAAGATGTTCTTTGATGGATCTTTTATGCAAAATGGTTTAGGAGCTGGTGTGTTGTTTGTTTCTCCTCGTGGGTACACGATTCCTAAGTCTTACAAATTATTGTTCCCATGTACAAACAACATTGCTGAGTATGAAGCTTTAACAAATGGACTTAAGATGGCCATAGAATGGAGAATCACAAAGTTACACATCTATGGGGATTCACAGCTGATAATCAACCAAGTTAATGATGAATATCAAACGAAACATGAGAAAATGGTACCTTACAAGAAAATGGTTGATTCCTTGAAATGATACTTTACATTTGTCACATTTCAGCAAATCCCTAGAGCATAAAACAAAGTAGTTGATGCTATGGCTACACTTGCTTCACTCTTTTAGTTAGAGCAAAATGAATCCAGATTTGAATTCCTGGTGGAAGAGCTACATCACCCTATCTTTGAATTCCAAGAAATCCATGTCATTTGTACACTTATTGGTCATGAGTCATTCTGTTATGGTGCCATTTACTCATATCTTCGTGATGGCATTATACTTGAAACCTTTAACTGATCTGAATGATGAAACCTTACCCAAAATGCCTCTCGCCATTCCCTTATCGCTGGTGATTTGTATAGGAGGGGTCTAGATGGAACACTTCTTAGATTCTTAGAAAAGGAAGAATCTGACCAAGAGTTAGTTGACATTCATGAAGGCATCTGTAGGGGACATTCCAATGGTCTTGCCATGGCCCGAAGGTTTCTTAGAGTGGGGTACTATTGGCCCATGATGCAGATTGATGCAATAGCTTTTGCAAAGTCATGTGAAAAGTGTCAAAAACATGGTAACATGATACATGCCCCAGGTAGGGAGCTCATTCCTTCTATATCTCATTGGCCATTCCATCACTGGGCCTTTGATCTTGTTGGGCAGATTCACCCCAACTCATCAGGTGGACACAAGTTTATTATCACTTCTACTGATTACTTCACTAAATGGGTAGAAGCTGTCCCACTTTTTTTTGCCTCAGACAAGACAGTCTCTTTATTCATTTTGAACCATATCATCTGTCGATATAGAGTGCCTTATGAGATTATCACTAAGAACGGAGTCTAGTTTAAAAATAAGGACCTTAAACAACTCTGCAAGAAATTCAAGATTAAACAACATCGGTCCTCCATTTACTTCCTGCAAGGAAATGGTCAAGTAGAGGCATAAAATAAGACCATTCTTAAAATTTTACATAGAACAGTCTGTAAGAATGGTAGAGATTGGCATTTACAGATAAATCTGACCTTGTCGACCTATAGAATGAGTATTTGTACTCCTACTGGGGCTACTCCTTTTGCCCTTGCATATGGCACTAAAGTAGTGTTACCTTTGGAGGTTGAGATTCCTTCACTTCGAGTTTCTCTCCATGGTCTAGTTACAGATGAAGATTACCGTGCCATGAGACTTCAAGAGTTAAAACTTCTAGATGAGAAATTTCAAGCATCATTTGACCATATGAGGGTTTATCAAAAGTGCATGTCCAAAGCCTTCAACAAAAAGGTTCTCCCTAGAGAATTCCAAGTGGGAGATCTTGTCCTACGTGAAAATCCTAAGAATCAACAATGTAGAGATCAAAAGGGCAAATTTGAACCCAATTGGCTTGGACCTTACATTATTACAGCTACTTTTGGAACAGGTGCTTATTTACTATCTACAGAAGAGGGAGAACAACTCCCTGATCCTATCAATGTATTGCACCTGAAGAAGTTCTATCCGTGATTCCCATTCTGTCTAGGGGCATCTTTTGTACATACTATTGATCCTGAAAAAATTGAAAAAATGATATATTGTCAAAAATTCTAAAAATTAGAAAATGTCCTGAAAAAATGATCATCTTAGTGAAAACCTAGCAACAGGTGCTTTGATGTATCTTCAAAAAATTATATATTCCAAAAATACAAAAAAAATCAAAAATAAAAAATAAAAAAAAAGTGCCTTGGTGAAAACCTGGAAATAGGCGCCTTGGTAGCAAAAATTATAAAAAGTCCTGAAAAAAGAAGAAAAGAAATGAAAAAAATAAAAAAATTGTAATAAAACTCAAGTGGTAAAAACATGGAAACGAGCACTACTTGAGGCCTTTTCACCCATGTTTCTTAGCATGTGTCCTCGACACTTAGCCTTTCTCCATCATGCCTTGTCCTTGTTGCCTTGGTTTGGAATTGGTCTTTGTCTTTGTCTTGGGGCATAACTGTGTTAGCTTTGGTCTCTTGGATGTGTTAGTCTTTGGGACACCTCGCAAATGGTGTTTTTCAACACCACCCCAATTGTATTTTTTAATACAAACCTTGACATTGAGTTTTTTTCAACACTTATCAGTTTGGTCTTACCCAGTTTTGTCATGTGGTCTTGTCGGCTTGCAAGCATTCAATCCTTATTCTCGGAACTCAGTATCAGTTAACACACTTAAATTTTTAACCACAACACTTAATGCTTGAGCTATGTCATGATCTTTTCTTTGTGTGCTGACTATTATTGATTTTCATTGAGTGTCCTTGTCTAATAATTCTCTCCGTGATGCATAGCTAGAGGACTTGGGGCATGTTTTTATTTGCTTCCTGCTTTATGCTTCACTATTTTTGCACAACCATTCTATTGGTCATCTTGGCCTCTATGCCTTGATGTGAGCGTGGTTTTGCTATATTAAATTGGGTAAGCTAACATCACAGTCATCTTGATCTTTATGTCTTTGATGCTTATGTTAGAATTTTTCCACATTCCAATCCGATATAAATCACATTCATATTTTCATGGTTGCGCTTGTGACTAGTGATGATTGTGTGATTTTTTGATGTCCGTTAATAATGGCCCAATGATGAAAATAAGTTCCTTAACATTCTCTAATGAATGATGAACACAAAGTCCTATGTTATAGTTTCTCTATTGCAAGTACACCTTTGCATTTTCATGTAGCTTGCATTGTTATACCTTATGTTAGTTTGCATTTTTAGGTTGCATTATGACTTTGAGAGGGTTTCCTTCATCTTTATTATGGACTTTTAATCAACTGTGGTCACGTTCTGATTTTCATTTCCTTATCTTCTTTCGTGATCTCAATCAAAATTTTCTATCTTAAACAATTGATTGATTTGGGGCATTCTCTTTCTTAAGGCAAATTCTCTTTCTTCTCTCCATTTCTTTCCACCTCTTCCAAATTTCTATCTTCCATTCGCTTTCACCCCACTTCTTTTCTTCTAATTCAACCTTGGGGCATAATCTTTCGTGCTTGATGATCTACCTTGGTTCTTTGATCCTTATATCTTTCATCTTACATTGAGAACCTTATCTTTAGTTTGATTTGATCAAATTTATCAATTTGTTGTTTCTCCTCTATCTCATTTTGATTTTGATCACGAGGGGGCAGTACCTATCAAACTTCAATCCTCTATTCAGCTTTATCAATCCTATCATTTGTTCCTCTTCGGGCAACCTTGTTTGAGATTCTTATCTCAGACATGATAATTACTTACAAACAACGGTGTTGACCTTGTCTTATTTTGCAATCTGCTCATCTTTGTTTTGATGTCAATTACTTATAAACAACGGTGTTGATGTCTGTGTTGTTTTTTTATCCCAAATCGATCTCACACTTCAACTACATTCTTTGACTACATGTGTTCCCAGAATGATCACACATTAGTCAAAGAGGGGCAAATGTATGCACCCTAAAATGGTTGCCTAGACTGTGGGCCCCGTTTATCATTTTATCAATTTATCAAATTCTCGAATCAATGCTTTGCAACATTTTCAATTCAAATCAATTTCCTTGATCAAATTGTAATTAATTCAATTATTTCAATATTTCCCAAGGTTTGATCATTTTTATTTAATTAAAAGATTTAATCTCCCTTT